>CAUYLG010003135.1:0-78270 GCA_963573385.1 Cacajao melanocephalus | reverse complement strand
GTACAGCCAAAGAACCAATTATTAGAGTGAACTGGCAACCAACAGAATGGGAAAAAATTTTTGCAATCTACCCATCTGACAAAGGGCTAATATCCAGAATCTACAAAGAACTAAAACAGATTTACAAGAAAAAAAACAAACCCGTCCAAAAGAGGGAGAAGGATATGAACAGACACTTTTCAAAGGAAGACATATATGAAGCCAACAAACATACAAAAAAATGCTCTTCATCACTGATTATTAGAGAAATGCAAATCAAAATCACATTGAGATGCCACCTCACACCAGTTAGAATGGCAATCATTAAAAAAATCTGGAGACAACAGATGCTGGAGAGGATGTGGAGAAATAGGAACACTGTTACACTGTTAGTGGGAGTGTAAATTAGTTCAACCATTGTGGAAGACAGTGTGGTGCTTCCTCAGGGACCTAGAAAGAGAAATTCCATTTGACCCAGCAATCCCATTACTGGGTATATACCCAAAGGATTATAAATCATACTGTTATAAAGACACATGCACACGTATGTTCACAGAGGCACTGTTTACAATAACAAAGACTTGGAACCAACCCAAATGCCCATTGATGATAGACGGGACAAGGAAAATGTGGCACATATATACCATGGAATACTGTGCAGCCATAAAAAACTGAGTTCGTGTTCTTTGTAGGGACATGGATGAATCTGGAAACCATCATTCTCAGCAAACTGACACAAGAACAGAAAATCAAACACCGCATGTTCTCACTCATAGGCAGGTGTTGAACGATGAGAACGCGTGGACACTGTGGGGGGAGCATCACACACTGGGGTCTGTTGGTGGGGGGCCAAGGGAAGGACAGTGTGGGGGTGGGGAGGTCGGGGAGGGATAACATGGGGAGAAATGCCAGATGTAGGTGACGGGGATGGAGGCAGCAAACCACATTGCCATGTGTGTACCTATGCAGCAATCCTGCATGATCTGCACATGTACCCCAGAACCTAAAGTACAATTAAAAATTTAAAAAACTAGGCCAAAATAGTATTGTTTAGGGATGCATACCTAGGTATAATAAAGCTATAAAAAGACACAGATTTTATGAGTGCCCTAAAAATCAGGAAGTAGGATACTCAAGAAGTGAAGGAAGGTTGGAGGGTGTGATCAAGACGGGCAGGCAGAGAGCATCTGGGTGCTGGCAGTATTTTGTTTCTTGACCTGGATGATGATTATATGTTCCTATTTTAATAATTTGTTAAGCTCTTGATGCAGTATTCAGTTTCTTGAGCTGGATGATAGTTACGTTTCTCTTTTTAATAATTTGTTAAACTGTGCATTTATATTTATGTAAATTCTAATGCATGCCATATTTAACAGTAAAAGGAGTTAAATTTTAAAAGCAAAGATCCTGCCTCACATCTTCACTCAACCACCATTAACAGGCGAGTTTCTTTGCAGATGTGGTTTATTCTGAAGAGTGTTAAAAAAATAAAAGTTTGTTTTTCAGAAAATATTAGGGGTAATAAGATATAGATCTTTGTAGGAGAAAAGAGCTTATTTCAGTAAGATCAGAAAAGTGGGAAAATAAAGCAATAAAGTGGTAAATAAAAAACACATAAGATTGCAGGGGCAAATTAAATCATCAAATGGGCCTTATCTCTGGAATGTATTTAGTTTACTATTTTAATAGGCTTAAAGAAAAAGTGTGACTTTGCTGTATTAAATAAAACATTCAATAAACTTTCATATTTAATGTGTTCATTTTGTTAAAATGCATCTAGTACCCATATGACATATGTGCTTTTCTGTATGTTACATTTGAATACAAATTTTGTGCTGGGCACACAGTGGCTCATGCCTGTAATCCCAGCACTTTGGGAGGCTGAGGCAAGAGGATCTCTTGAGCCCAGGAGTTGGATACCAGCCTAGACAACACTCTCTCTCTTAAAAAAATTAAAAAATTTCCCTAGCAAGCACACTCGGATGGAGAAGAGAAAAAAAAATTTTTTTTTAATTAGCCAGGCGTGGTGGCACGCACCTGTGGTCCCAGCTACTTGGGAGGCTGAGATAGAGGATTGCTTAAGCCTGGGAGGTCAAGGCTGCAGTGAGCAGTGATTGTATAAATAAATAAGTACCCCACATCCATTCCTGGTAAGGGAAAACATACTTAAGCATCCAGGGATAAAAGAAGATTTATTTTATGACAGAATACTGTTAAGAAACAGTAGTAGAGCTGGGTGCGGTGGCTCACGCCTGTAATCCCAGCACTTTGGGAGGTTGGGGTGGGCAGATCACGACGTCAGGAGATTGAGATCATCCTTGCTAACACTGTGAAACCCCGTCTCTAGGTAAAAAAAAAAAAAAAGTAATAAAGATCGTATATGAGGTATCACAGTATCCTCATGAAAGTAAAAAAAAAAAACAAAACAAAGATGCCCACAGTCATCTCCACTATTCAAACTTGTTCAGGAGTTTTCAGCCAATACAGTAGAAGACGAGGAAAAGAAAAAAAGTATACATATTGGAAAGGAAGAGTTAAAGTTGGCATTAATAATGGATGATCTGATTTTCTACCTATAAAATTCAAGATAATGATAACTAATACTAGAGTTCAGAAAATTGGGTGGACAAAATTTAAACATGCAAAAATAAATCAACGTCCTACATATTAACAGCAACCAATTAGAAGATAAAAGAGGTATCTACTTAAAATTGTATGGAAAGTATTTAGAAAAGAAGAAAACGAAACTATGCTGACGAAATACAGAAACTAGCTGGGCAGCCAGGCGCCATGGCTCATGCGTGTAATCCCAGCACCTTGGGAGGCCGAGGTGGGTGGATGGCCTGAGGGCAAGAGTTCGAGACCACCCTGGCCATCACGGTGAAACTCCATTTCTACGAAAAGTACAAAAATTGGCTGGGTGTGGTAGCTTACGCCTGTAATCCCAGCACTTTGGGAGGCCAAGGTGGGCAGATCACCTGAGGTTAGGAGTTCAAGACCAGCCTGGCCAACATGACGAAACCCAAACCCCCTCTCTACTAAAAATACAAAAATTAAGCAAGCGTCATTGCGCTCACCTGTAATCCCAGCTACTCCGGAGGCTGAGGTAGGAGAACTGCTGAAACCCGTGAGGCCGAGGTTGCGGTGAGTCAAGATCGCGCCGCTGTACTCCAGCCTGGGCGACCGAGTGAGACTCCTCCTCAAAAAGAAAAAAAAAAAAAGATACACTGGCCCGCGCCTGTAGTCTCTACTTACTCCGGAGGCTGAGGTTGGAGAATCGCTGGAACCGGGAGGCGGAGGTAGCGGTGAGCTTAGATCGCGCCACTGCACTCCATCTGAGGCAACAGAGCAAGACTCCTTCTCAGAAAACAGAACAAAAAGACCCCTCAAAAAAAACTAGCTGGTTGAGGTCACGTGTGCCTGTAGGTCCAACCACTCAGGTGGGAGAATCACCTGAACCCGGAGGCGGAAGTTGCAGTGACCTGAGATCGCGCCACTGTACACCAGCCTGGGCGACCGAGTGAGACTGCGTCTCAACAAATAAAAAAACAAAATACTATACTCGTGGACATTAAAAAAAAGAAAAGAATACTTGGCTAGGGATTATGGTCCTTAATAGGTTATCCCGATAGGGACTTTTTAAGAATTGCATTTTAATTTCCACGTAACTTCCGGTTTAAAAAAAATTGCAAAAATGCTCACGCCTGTAATCCCAGCACTTTGGGAGGCCGAGATGGCGGATCACGACATCAGGAGTTCGAGACCAACCCGACCAACATAGTGATACCACGTCTCTACTAAAACAAAAATTAGCCGGGTGTGGTGGTGCATGCTTGTAATCCCAGGTAATCGGGAGGCTGAGGCAGGAGAAGCGCTTGAACCCAGGAGGCGGAGGTTGCGGTGAGCCGAGATCACGCCATTGCACTCCAGCCTGGGCAACAAGAGCGAAACTCCATTTAAAAAAAAAAAAAAAAAAAAGCAAAAATGGTAGACATTCTCCTGTATCCTGTCTGGGCATGGTGGGTCACGCCAGTAATCCCAGCACTTTGGGAGGCTGAGATGGGTGGATCACTTGGGCTCATGAGTTACCAGCCTCGAGACTAGCCTGGGCAACCAGGCGAAACGCCGTGTCTACCAAAAATACAAAGTAATAGCTGGGTGTAGTGGAGCGCGCGAGTAGTACCAGCTACTCAGAATGCTGACGTGGGAGGATTGCGTGAGCTCAGGAGGTGGAGGTTGCAGTGAGCTGAGATCGCGGCGCTGCACTCCAGCCTGGGTGACAGAGCGAGACCCCATCTCAAAAAAAAAGAAAAAAATTCTCCTGTATCCTTTACCCAGATTCCCCAAATGTTATTTTCTCTTTTGCTTTATCCTGTTCCGTCTCCTGTCTCCTTCCCCGCTTTGTACGCAATACATACATGCATAATTTTCTGTTCAACCATTTGAAAATTGCAGACATGTCTGTCTGTCTCTCTCTCTCTCTCTCTCTCTCTCTCTCTCTCTGTCTCTCTCCCCCCGCCTTCCCTCTCTCCTGCTCCCTCTCTCCCGCTCCCTCTTTCCCTCTCTCCCTCTCTCCCTCTCCCTCTCCTCTCTTTTTTTTGAGACAGGGTCTCACCCTGTCGCCCAGCATGGAGTGCAGTGGCGCGCTGGGCTCACGCAACCTCTGCCTCCCTGGTTCAAGCGATTCTCCCGCCTCAGCCTCCTGAGTTACTGGGACTGCTGTTATGCGCCACCATGCCCTGTATTTTTTTTAGTAGGGTCAGGGTTTCACCATGTTGACCAGGCTGGTCTTGAGCTCCTGACCTCAAGTGATTCACCTGCCTTGACCTCCCACAGTCCTGGGATTACAGATGTGAGCCACCGCGCCCAGCTGATGTCTCTTTAAAAAAAAATTCAAAAATTAGAAATTTTAGAGATGAAATTTTGTTCTATCACCCAGCCTGAAGTGCAGGGGTGCAATCATAGCTTACTGCACTCAACGGATCCTCCCACCCACCTCAGCCACCCACGTAGCTGGGCTACAGAAATGCACTACCATGCCCAGGTAATTTTTTTGGCGGGGGGGGGTCAGTAGAGTTAGGGTTCCATTATTTTGCCGTATCTCTTTATCTCTAAGTACTAAAGTGTTTGCTCCTAAAAAACAGACATTCTCTTCTATAAGTGCAGAACATGTATCAAAATTAGGCATCAACACTGATTATTAACCCCATAAATAATGGGTAAAATTAATACTAGTATATAAGTTACAGACCTTGCTTCAGATTTTGCCATTATTATTTTGCCACTATCCTAATAATGTTGTTTTGCGATGGAGTCTCGTTCTATCACCAGGCTGGAATGTAATGGTGCAGTCTCGGCTCATTGTAACCTCCGCCTCTCGGGTTCAAGTGATTAACCTGCCTCAGCCTCCCAAGTAGCTGGATTTACAGGTGCCCACCACCACACCTGGTTAATTTTTGTATTTTTAGTAGAGATAGGGTTTCACCATGTTGGCCAGGCTGGTCTCGAACTCCTGACCTCAGGCAATCTGCCTGCCATGACCTCCCAAAGTGCTGGGATTACAGGTGTGAGCCACTGCACCGGGCTAATAATGTTCTTTAATAGCAGTAGAAAATCCAAGATTGTGTGTTGCATTCTGTTTTTGTGTGTTTTTATCCTCTTTCAGTGTTGAACAGTTTCTCAGCATTTGTCTTTTTTGACATTGATATTTTTGAACAGTTGCAGACTAGTTAAGTTGTAAACCTTAGTTTTTATTTTTCTCTGTTTTCTCATAGTTATATTCAGCTTATGTATTTGTGGCAGGACTACCACTGAAATAATATTGTGATCATCTCATTGTACATGATGTTGATTGATTTGTCCCATTACTGGTTAAGTTTGATCACCTGGTTAAGATTCTCTCTGCCCACGGGACTTTTTATAGACTTAACAGACTCGTTCTAAAATTAATTGCAAAAGTAAGTGGAGAAAAATAGCTAGAAGTTTTTGGGAAAAAGTAATACAAAAGAGAATTTGTTCTAGATATTGAAAGATAGTTCAAAGCTATAATAATTAAAACAATGTGGTAATGAGGGCCAGGCATGGTGATTCACACCTATAATCCTAGCACTTTGGGAAGCCCTGTGGTAGGAGATGCTTATATAACCAGCAAGTAATATTGTGGGCTGATGTGAATGGATTGCTTTGATCTGAGCAACTTGGGCTCTGGGAATAGTAAAAAGTTCTACCTGCCATTTGGAGGATATGGAGGAGCTAACTGGATCAGACTTCCTTGGCTTTCCTGGAGACTTCTAGGTCCAATAGAAGACCTATCTTTTGTGGTAGAGGTAGTTGTGGCCTTTATATTTGGAAAGAAGTAACCAGTTAAATTGATTTATCATTTAGCCTGTTTTGATATTATAACCAATGAATACTTTCAGCAATAAGTTTTTATTTTTAAAAAATGGCCGCACTATGAATGTTCATTAGCACATCTGGAGATGGCTACATCTTGTGAGTAATAGATTTATTAAGCAATAAATGTTATATATTACTTTATTTGCAAGCTTTTGCATTTAAGCTTCTGTGATGTTCTTTTATATATTTGTATATTATTTACAGTTTTATATTCATATATCCTTAAAGAGCAATAAATTTTGTGTTCAAGGTGATTAGACCTGAATATTGGGATTTTCCTAATTCTAGTCTAGAACATGTCGATTTAGTATATGATAAAGGTGGCATTTTAAATAATTATAGGAGGGGTGGCTTTCTTTAAGTGATTTGGGGACAGTAGCCTATTTTGGGAGGAAAAATTAGAGCCCTACTGCATACAACACACAAAAATATAAATTCTGATGTATTCAAATTCTGAATATAAAAAATCAAAACATGAAATTATTCAAGATAAATGAGAATATTTTAATCATTTTATAATACAGAGGTGAATGAGTTGTGGAACAAGGGCGCTGTAAAAGACAAGATTGACAGACTCAGTTACATAAACACCTTTGTATGTTAATAGATGCCATAAACAAAAGACAAGGAGCAGCCTGGAAGAAATAAAGAATTTGGGGCCTGGCTCAGTGGCTTATACCTGTGATCCCAGCACTTTAGAAGGCTGGGGCAGGATGATCATTTGAGCTTAGAAGTTCAAGACCAGCCTGGGCAACATAGTAATACTTCATCTTTACAAAAAATTAAAAAATTAGCTAGGTGTGGTGGCTCATGCCTGTAGTCCCAGCTACTCCAGAGGCTGAGGCGGGAGGATCTCTTGAGGAAGAGAGGTCGAAGCTGCGGTACTCTGTGATTATGCTACTGCAGGGTCTCATTCAGCCTGGGTGACAGAGTAAGACCCTGTCTCAAAGGAAAAAGAAAAAAAAATTACAAAATGGTGAGAAGACAACTTGATAGTTCCAAAATAGGCAAAGGATACGATCGGGCAGTTCCAAAAAGAAGAAATACAAATGGGCCGATAAACATGCAAACTAGTAAAATAAAGAAAGTGGAAATTAACCTGACACCAATTTGTACCCATCAGATTGGCACAAATGTGAGAAGATTAAAGAAAGCATGAAGAAGTGGGCACTTGCAGATACACTGCTGGGAGTATAAATTGGTCCATTCTGTTTGGAGAGCAATATGGCCCTCTAACAGTATTATATCTATAGAAAATTTTTTTGTTTTGTATTTTCGCATTTTTTATTTTTTCTATAAAAATGTTAAATGCATATTCCTTTGACCCAGAAATTCTCATACATTTGCATACAAGTATATGTAGAGGAAGCTTCATTACAATATTATTTATAATAATGAAAACACTGGAAACAACCTAATCTTCTGTCACATTATCTCAGACAGCTAGCTTCTTTCTGCCTTTGGGCTAGAAACTAAAACCCGTTTCTCTGGTTACTGTAAGTTCTTGTTTGCGCCCTGGGGTAAAGAACAAGTCCTTGTGACATGGAAGAGAAGGTGGGTCAGACATCACAGGTACATAATCCTTTAGCTTCATGTTCCCTTCTGGGTATTAAGTGTTTACCTGCGAATACAGGTTCTGTTTTAATTTTTTGCTTTTACATTTTCCAGTGGGAGTTCTTGAATCAGGTAAACCAATTCTATGGTAGATTTCATTAGCAGTAAGTAATTTTTAGGAAAATGGGATTTGCACATGGAGAATTTAGGGGAGGATCTAGAGAGTTTCTTTAGACTCTGAAACCCAGTTTTGATTTTGTCAAGGTTAAGGAGCCTATGCTGTATTTCACCTAATAAAAATTAATGCTTGGTCCCCATGGCATTAACCCAGACAAATTCCCATGGTTTATCCAAAACGAAATGACTTTTTAATGTTAGTCACTCTTGGGCTATAAATATGAGGAAGAAATCTGTAGTTACTGGCGAGAGAGAAGAGGAGTTGCCTTTTTACTCCCAGCTATGAGATTCCTTGACAGGATGTTTAATATTTGTCAAATATTGATTAGATGCTCTTTACCCAACAGTGTGATTTACAGAGATCGTGAAATTATTGACAGAAGCCAACAGTTGGGCTGGATCAGCACTGTGTCAGAAATAGGTGAACCACAAAATTAAAATGTTTCTAGTACCCACATTTGAAAAAGTAAAACGAATAGGTAACATTAATTTTAATATTTTTATTTAACTCAGTATTTTTAAAAATACCATTTCAGCATATCAATATAAAACCTAATAATTTTACATTCATTTTTGGGTACTAAGTCTTTGAAATCCAGGGGATATTTTACATGTAAAGCACAGCTCAGTTTGGATCACTCACATTTCAAGTGCTTAGGAGCCACGTGTTATGGCTCATGGCTACTGACTTGCGCTGTGCAGGCTGGACTGTAAGCTCCCGAGGACAGAGGTAGTCATTGCCTTATCATTGTGTCCCAGCACCTACCACAGTACGTGGTACTGAGTACATAGCCAGCATCCAATAATAAGTTTTCTTTTTTTTTTTTTTTTTGAGACGGAGTTTCGCTGTTGTCACGCAGGCTGGAGTGTAGTGACGTGATCTCGGCTCACTGCAACCTCCGCCTCCCAGGTTCAAGCAATTCTCCTGCCTAAGCCTCCCGAGTAGCTGGGATTACAGCTGCCAGCCACCACACCAGCTAGTTTTTGTATTTTTAGAAGAGATGGGTTTTCACCATGTTGGCCAGGCTGGTCTTGAACTCCTGATCTCAGGTGATCCTCCTGCCTCGGCCTTCCAAACTGCTGACATTATATGTGTGAGCCACCATGCCTGGCCCAATATTTTTGACCTGAATGAGTGAGTAGAAAAATATAAAACTATCTTTTCACAGACTCTCAAATGTGTAATCCATGTGAATTATATTTGTCACAGAAATAGTTGGCAATAAACTTTTAACCTCACCTTCCCTACTGTACAGCCATTTAGAGAAAATGTAGAATAGACCGCATTTCTTTTCATATTTGGCCAAAAGCAGCTTTAAAAATTATCTATTTGCAGCCAGGCGCAGTGGCTCACACCTGTAATCCTAGCACTTTGGGAGGCTGAGGTGGGTGGATCACCTGAGGTCAGGAGTTCAAGACCAGCCTGGCCATCATGGTGAAACCCCATCTTTATAAATAGAAAAATGTAATATTTTTGTCTAATTAATAAAAAAATTTTTTTTAAGTTATCTATTTGCTTTAAGCAATACAGCAAATGACAGAGATTTTTAGAGTTCCTGTCTGCTGACCATAGTAACTGTTAGATTTCTTCTTTAAATTTGTCTTGCTAATTCTTAGAAGGATTTGTGTCTTGAGAACACTGCATAATCCAACACTCATTCCCTAAACCATGTATCTGTTAGGCATAATAATATCAAAGTCCACTGAGAGTTGAACACTGTTTTAATCATCCCTGTCACTGTTTACTTTGAGCTGACGTTAAAGTCAACCCAACTTCTAGTACCTGTTAGGATCTCCACCTGTTTCAGGTGTTGTAGGTGATACAGGATAATTATTATACATGATCTTTGCCCTTGAGGAGCTTAACATCTATTTGGAGAAGAGAAACAAACTGACAAAATGGGTAGAGAAAATTAAATGCCAAATTAGTTGGTTCCCAGTTTGGTTAGTGTCTGCTGTGTGCCCTAGGCTTAGTTATAGAAGATGAATACAAATGTATTCCTCCTCAAATAGCTCACAGCCTCCTAGAAAGTACAGGGATAAACCAATAAACATTTCAACATGACAAACATAACAAATGTTTGAAGTATATTAATAATATCCAAATATGCAAATGAGGAAGCTGAGACTACACGAGAGTCAGTGACTTGCTCAAAGTAGCAATTAGAACCGGAATTCAAACTTAGACATTTATAGGAGCTTTTATTTTTTCTTCCACACCACACTTTCTGTTTCAAGAGTCCTAGAAAGAGGAGTTGAGTTCTTCATTTAAGGTAAATCTTAGCTCAGTAAATTTGCCAACCGATTATAGGTTGCCTGATATTCATGTATGTACATAGTTATGGTGTGATCATCTTATTAATTATACATGTATACACTAATACATGAGTAGCATGGTACTGAACTGGAAGGGTCCTAGGGTTTTATTGATGAGAAGGGCTGTGTGCACTAGACTTAGGTATTTCCACAACTAGGGATTGAAGGGTAGGTAGGTAGACTAGGCCAAGGGGTAAGGGAGGGGCTCTGGGCTTTCCCAGCAGAGAGAAGTGTGAGAAACTGACGGCTGGACAAGGTTAGCAGGAGAACAGCTCTAACATGCTGAACAGATGACTTGGTGCTTGAGTGGCGAGGAGCCATCAAAGACTTTCCAACATGACTTAACAGGTTGGACCTGAGTGACTCAGTGATTCACTCTTTTTTAGTTGCTCTCCATCTGTGCACAATGTCAGTTCTTGTTTAAAAACATAACCTTAGAAAGTGGGATTTTGATGTTAAAAAGTAAATATAGAAGGCCTGTATCAGGTTGGTAATAAAAATTTGTATAACATGATTATGAGGTGTCTAGTGTTGTCCTAATACTATCTTTATACTAGTATCTATTACCAACATGTAAAAGTGGGTTCATCTGTAGAGTCACAACTACAGTAGCTTCTTATTCCACCCAATACATATTTAAGCATCTTTGGTTCTGAAGTTAGGCAAGGGTTTGTATAGATTGGTATAAAAATTTTTAGGATAACAAAAATTATAATAGAGTTTGTTTTCTTTTTTTAATTCTAAAATTATCTTGAAGTAATTTTTAGTAAACTAGTTGACATAATTTAGACTTCAGAACACTCAAATATAAATTGCAGAAATAGCTTTTCTTAGTAAAGCTCTTAATAGGGTAAAAGATGCTCTCTGAGATAAATATAAGGAGATTCTTTGTTAACCACCATAATATCTGGAATGTTATTTAAATTCAAAATTTTGCTGTAACTCTTTAACAGCCAGTTTTCACTTTAAGTATATAATTATATCTTGTGGAAAAATCATAGATTTTATGTGTATTTTTATTTATACATGACTCATTCACATTCGTGATTATATTTATTTAGTTCTCTAATTCACAGTTTGATTTAGTTGGCCTGTGTTTTTTCTCCTCTAAGGAAATAAGAAAATTTGTCCAGTTAGCTTTTGGATTATTAAACCCTTCCTATTTTTCTTGAAAATTTCAAGTTGCAGCCATTGTCTTGAATTTATCATGCTTTTTACAGTTATCAAAATCTGAAGGTAGTCATATGAAATAGAAGTAGAGACTAGCTCCTTAAAATCTTAAGTAGTATGTGTGAAGAAGTATTATTAAGAAGTGTATCCATGTTATAATTCCTTCCTGATCCCCTTTTAAGGCTAAAATCGTTGTTACCTAATTTTGTTTGGACTTTTCAACTGGCAGGACACTGGTGGAAAACTGTCCTCTTCTCTCGTAGGCCACAGACCTCCACCAGCACGAAGTGGACATCGTTGCGTGGCAGATAATACCAACCTATATGTTTTTGGAGGTTATAACCCAGATTATGATGAATCGGGAGGGCCTGACAATGAAGACTATCCTCTCTTCAGGGAACTCTGGAGGTATCATTTTGCTACAGGAGTATGGCACCAGATGGGGACAGATGGCTACATGCCCCGGGAATTGGCATCTATGTCACGTGAGTGCAAGCGGTTCTTAACTCTAGACTTTATGAAATGTCTGAGAAGCCAGGTTCAATGTCTCGTACTCCTCATTAATAATTTATAATACTATAATGTGATTTAGCCCTGCGGATGGATAGGCTTTTTACTAGGGCAATAATATAGCATGGTGATTCCAAATTATTTGGGTCCTGAATTTGAATTCAGCTGTATATCATTTGCTTGTCAGGTGAGTTTTAGCTTTAATTTTCTAACTTGTAAAATGGGATTAATAAAATCTTAGAGGGTTCAACATAAAGTATCATGTATATGCTAGGCAAAATGTAGTATAAGGTCAACAAATGGGGCTTATGATGATGACAGTTAATAGCTATTGAGCAAAGTACAGGCATACCTCAGAGATATGGTGGGTTTAGTTCCAAACCACCATGTGGTGCCTCATGCCTGTAATCCCAGCACTTTGGGTGGTCAAGGTGGGTAGATTGCTTGAGCCCGGGAGTTCAAGACCAGCCTGGCAAACATAGAAAAACCCTGTCTCTACAAAAAAATACAAAAGTTAGCTAGGCATGGTGGCACACACCTGTAGTCCCAGCCACTTGGGAAACTGAGGCAGGAGGATCACTTGAGCCCCGGAGGTCAAGACTGCAGGAAGCTGTGATCAAAGAGGATGCTTCATTTTTCTCTGCTTTGCTGCATACTTGAACTGTCTTTAGCAGCAGTAGTATACTGGGTAGACTGTAGTTCATAGAACTCAATATTGTTATACACAGTGTTTAGTGAATTCCATAAACGTGTTGAATACGTCATATATACCTAGCAGTGAACTATATGCTATCTCCCGTATAGTGGAGTTCGATCTTTTTCTGCAGAACTTTCTAGTATAGGCTATGTATCCCTTCTCTGAAACGTTTGGGACCAGAAGTGTTTCACATTTCAGAATTTTTTTTAATTTTGGAATATTTGCATTGTACTTAGCATTCCAAATCCAAAACTTTGAAATCCAACATGTTCCAGTGAGCATTTCCTTTAAGCATCATTGTTGGTACACAGAACGTTTTGGATTTTGAAGTATTTTAGATTTCAGATTTTCAGATTTGGTATGCTCAGCTAGTAGTTAGATGTCAGTGGTTTGAGCTATCTTATAAGATCATTAAGGCAGATACGTGTTAGCTTCTCAGATATTATGGGTTTATGTGGGAACACATTGCAGGTAGCCATCATGTGAATGGAATTTATGCTTCTCCTTCCTCAGTTGTGCTGCATGGAAACAACCTGTTAGTGTTTGGAGGTACGGGCATCCCATTTGGAGAGAGCAACGGCAATGACGTCCATGTGTGTAATGTGAAGTATAAGAGATGGGCTTTACTCAGCTGTCGGGGGAAGAAACCCAGTCGTATATATGGACAGGTACCAATCTATGACCAATCATGGTGTATTTGTTCATATTTTTCTAGCCTGGGGACGGTGTTAGAATATTTGTTGTTACCATATTATTTTAATGGAGAAGCGTTCTTTGTGGTTAGTAATTGATTTTTTAGTTCTGATGTGAAATTATAATTTGTAAATCTGGTTACTTGTCATGTTCTTTTCTTCTTTTTTTCTGTTCTTTTTTTTTTTTTAACTTTCTAATTCAATTTGGGTCAGGATATAGATCTGTATGGAAGTTACTTTAAATGTTAGAACCCAACCTCCACCCCCACCCTCACTCCCAATAAGAGATTGGGCTCCACTATGGTCTGGGTCCTGGTCACTTTTAGAGTGATTCTTGAGTAGATGAGAAAGCACTTGGTTAAGAAACTTTTACATGGGTCTGAGCTAAACATATATTGTGCAGAGATTAGTTTAGGTTCCAGTGCTTCAAACCTTAGGTCTGAAAAGTTATATCCAGAAAGATAGGGAGCACCCACCACCCACACATCAGAGATTCTTTGAGAGTCTAAGCTTAAAACAACCAAGCTTTGGCTCCTTTCTTGACTCGCTGGCATCAGTACTGATAAACAGCTTCTGAGCTTAACTTTAAAGGAGCACATACTAGATAACTGTGTCGCTTCCACCAGAGGCCTTCAAATTGTAAGAAGTGGCCATAACAATAGCTGAAACTTTCACTGAAAAGAGTATAGTGGAGGCTGGGCGCGGTGGCTCATGCCTGTAATCCTAGCACTTTGGGAGGCGGAGGTGGGTGGATCACTGAGGTCAGGAGTTCAAGATCAGCCTGGTCATCATGGTGAAACCCCATCTTAATGTTAAAAAAAATTTTATATATATATTTTTTTATATTATTAAAAAAAAAAGAGTATAGTGGAAAACGTCAGGTTCCTTGAACTCCTAACTAGGCTTTCTACTTAGGAGATTGTGGTGACCTATTTTCATATCTGCTGCTTCTTGAGAGCATTTTTCTTCAGACTGCTTATAGAGAGAAGCAGCTTTCAATGGAAATACTTATGCCCATGGGCTAGAAATTATTTGATCGGCCAGGACCGTTAAGAAACATCTTGGCAGGTAGGACTCGCTTTCCAGTTGAGTAAAGCTTTACCTTTCTAAAGGTATTTTCCAGGTTCTTAAAATGATCTCTGGGTTCTCTAAAATCTTTAGTCCTTTAAGAGTCTGATATATTAAAAAGATTAAAAAGTGCAAGAGAATTTCATAAAACCTGAGTTGGAGGTATCTGGTAAGTTTACATTCTTTAATCAAGTGTTAACAAGTTGGTCTTACTCACCTTTCCTTGTTATCCAGGCTATGGCCATCATCAATGGCTCCCTTTATGTCTTTGGAGGGACAACCGGCTATATTTACAGCACAGACCTGCACAAATTAGATCTCAATACCAGAGAGTGGACACAACTGAAACCAAACAACCTATCCTGTGATCTGCCAGAAGAGAGGTGAGGATCTAGGATTAAAGCAGGTTTATTCTTTCGTGCTAACATTTGACCTCTTTCAGAGCATTGGCAATATGAAGAAAACCCTTTGGCCCTAGTTAGGATAACTAACTGGCTATTGGATGTTAGATCTCAGGTGAGTTGTAAAGAAAGGGCTATAGTAAAAAAAGTTATTCTGGTGAGGAAATAGTACTTCCTTCTAAACTATACAATTTTTTTCCATAGCATTTCCTCTTATACTTTAGTCTTTCTGCATTAAGAAGATAGTAACACTTTGAAGAAGAAACCAGTGGTAGCATTTATAACTAAATTTCATATTACAGGCAAAACAATTACTTTCCAGTTACTTTTTGATTCCTCCCCCCCACCTTTTTTTTTTTTTTTTTTTTTGAGAAAGGGTCTCACTCTGTCACCTAGGCTGGAGCACAGTGACGTAATCATGGCTCACTGCAACCTCGACTTCCTGGGCTCAGGCCATTCTCCCATCTCAGTCCTCCAAGTAGCTGGGACTACAGACCTGTGCCACCATATCTGGCTAATTTTTTTAAAAATTTTTTAGCTGGGCATGGTGGTGCGCACCTGTAGTCCCAGCTACTCGGGAGGCTGAGGTAGGAGAATTGCTTGAACCCGGGAGGCAGAGATTGCAGTGAGCCGAGATCATGCCACTGCACTCCAGCCTGGTACCTGGCAACAGAGTGAGACTCTGTCTCAAAAAAAAAAAAAAAAAAGAAAAAGAAAAAAAAATTTTTAAAAATATAGTTGAGGTCTTACCATGTTGCCCAGGCTGCTTCTCAAACTCCTAGGCTCAAGCAATCTGCCTGCCTTGGCTTCCCAGGGTGTTGGGATTACAGGCGTGAGCCACCATGCCAAGCCTGATTTCCCTTCTTAACTTGCATATTGGAATTCTCTGGCTCATTCACTCACAGACATATCCTCAGTATAGGGCACAGGGCCATCCCCACAGTGATGCCCAGTAAATGTTGACTGGATAGATGGAAGGAAGGTTGCATGGATAGATGGGTGAATGAATGATGGATGAGTGGATGCATGGAAAGGTCATTCATTTTAAGTACTCTGTTAAAATACTCAAACATCACATGATTCTAGTTGCCTTCTAGTAGCAGTTGCCTCTTAGAATTAAACTCACTGAAACACTTGAAGAGATTTTTTTCTCCACCAGTTTGAAAGCAAAGACAGTAAACCATTTTTATTAACTCTAGACTAACCCTGTGTCTCTTTGTTGGCTCTTTAAACAAAATAGCGCATAGGTGCTAAGGAAGAATTTTTCTTAATTGTAGTATGTTAGTGGACTGATCATTGTAAAACTATCATGAGAGGACTTGAGAGATGGCCTCTTACTGGAATGATTTTGATGTAATTCATTTTATGAGCAACAAGACCTTTAGGTAAGGATGGAAATAGATTAAGTTTTCAAAGCATTTTCACCTGGTTGCTTTCTTTGATTCATTTTATAGACATATTATAAATTATTTTAGCTTTTAGCTAGACCGCCTGGCTAAAAGTTCTGGTAGGTGTTTTATATTATATTCACAGTTCTGTGTAGCATAATTTTCTGCTAAATAAGTATCTTAATTTGCAAACTCATAGTCTAAGGCCTCTAAATGTAGGCAGATGACTTTTTAAAACTATGTAATAACTTTCCTTTTATCCAAAGTTACCACAAAAGGTTATAGAAAAATTTAGAAAATACAGATAAGCAAAATGAAGAAAATAAAAAACCAAGTCTAAACTCAAAGATAACCAGGTTTAATATTTTGGATTATATCCTACTAGTTATTTTCTGTATATATTTATGTATCTATAAATTTTTAATGCAGTTGATTAAAAAAATAATGACACAGCTGGGCATGGTAGCTCACACCTGTAATCTCAGCACTTTGGGAGGCTGAGGTGGGTGGATCACGAGGTCAGGAGATCGAGACCATCCTGGCCAACATGGTGAAACCCCATCTCTACTAAAAGTACAAAAATTAGCTGGGTGTGGTGGCACATGCCTGTAATCCCAGCTGCTTGGGAGGCTGAGGCAGGAGAATCGTTTGAACCAGGGAGTCGGAGGTTGCAGTGAGCCGAGATCGTGCCATTGCGCTCCAGCCTGGCGACAGAGGGAGACTCCATCTCAAAAAAATAAATAAATAAAAATAGTAATAACACACAAAAAGTTCTCAATACTTTAACCACCCTCTGGTGCCTACATTGTTATTGGTTGCATAGTAATCCATTTTATGTGTATTCTGTAAGTCATATAACCAGTTCACTATTGTTAAGCACTTGGGTTGTTTCCAATAATTTATTATTATAAATAATGATGTAATAAAAACCTTACAGCTAAATCTTAGGTAGATCATTTTCACTTAATTATAAACTAATTTTATTGTGTATTTTCAGATACCGACATGAAATTGCACATGATGGGCAGAGGATTTACATCTTGGGAGGTGGTACTTCCTGGACAGCATATTCCTTAAACAAGGTATATTATTTAAAAAACAAAAAAAGAGAGAGGGAGAAGGATAGAAAGAGGCATGTGTCAACTAAGCAAGATAATTCTGTGACTTTAGATATTTTAATTTTTTGAGCATTTTCCTCATTAACACCTATTTTGTGTTGGATGCGCTTTATAAAGTTGAACTCTGTGCCCCAATATGCTTTCAGTTGACAGGTGTTATTTATCACACACTGAAAATACTTTATGAAAATTATCCCCTTATGTTGGATGAGGAAAGTGACTAAAAGGAAGGCATAGTAGCTTGAATGGAGCAACTAATTAGAATTGGAACCAGCATTCTCAGAATGTCACATCCCTATCATTATCTTTGCTGTATATCTAAAAAGAACAGACTTGTTTAGGGCTGCACGTCACGAACTTCAGAAAGCTGAGCTCTGAAGGGCTGTTATTCATCCATTCCTGTGGCATTTCTAAAATGTCATAGTCACATATCCCAGGGGAAACCTAGATTAGGCTGTAGAGCTCCTGGACTGCCTTGGAACCTTAATGGTCTTTTTCAAGCTTTGTCAAAACTGAATTCCCACATTCCCTTACAAACACTTGCTTTTTTCTGTTATAAAAATGACACATGCTCCTTGTAGAAAATGTGGAAGTTGCAGAACAACATACAGAAGAAAATCAAGAATCACATGCACGGCAGCTTCTCATTCGAACCTTTTTTTCACTTTTTCTGTGAATTTTTAAAAGTGGGCCAGGTGTGGTAGCTCATCCCTGTAATCCCAGCACTTTGGGAGGCCAAGGCAGGTAGATCACCTGAGGTCAGGAGTTCAAGACCACCCTGACCAACATGGTGAAACCCCATCTCTATTAAAAACACAAAAAATTAGCTGGGGATGGTGGCGGGTGCCTGTAGTCTCAGCTACTTGGGAGGCTGAGGCAGGAGAATTGCTTGTGAGCTGAGATGGTGTCATTACACTCCAGCCTGGGTGATAGAGTGAGACTCCATCTCAAAATAAAAAATAAAAATAAGAAGTGAAATCATATATATATTTAATTTTCAACTGCCTCATTTAATGTTTTCCCTTATATTTGGAAATATCAGAAAAAAGTTTAGGAAAAGAAGAAAGACTTTTCAACTAAGAATATATGTTTACACAGGCTGCTGCTGTTAAAAGTCCAGTTTTCTATATGGAAAATCACTGTATCTTCTGCTCAGTTTTGCTGTGAACCTAAAACTGCTCTAAAAAACAAAGTGTATTTTTTAAAAATCCATTTTCAGACTAGCTAAAATTACAATTATTTATGTATGTGTATATGTTCTTTTTTTTCCTCCAAGATCCACGCATACAACCTTGAAACGAATGCATGGGAGGAAATTGCAACAAAACCCCATGAAAAAATAGGTAAATTTAAAGTATTGATTAATTTATCTTTAACAAATGTATATTATACTTTTACTCGTTTTGGAAGGAAAAAGTAGTTTTACTGAGTTATGTGGCAAGTAAAATATCTGTTGGGCCGGGCGCAGTGGCTCATGCCTGTAATCTCAGCACTTTGGGAGGCCAAGGTGGGCAGATTGCTTGAGCCCAAGAGTTTGAGACCAACCTGGGCAACATAGTGAGACCCTGTCTCTATAAAAAATACAAAAAAATTTGCTGAGCATGGTGGTGTGCACCTATAGTCCCAGCTACTCAGGAGGTAGAGGTGGGAGAATCACCTGAGCCTGGGAAATAGAGTTTGTAGTTAGCCATGATTGAGCCACTACACTCCAGCTTGGGCACCTGAGTGAGACCCTATCTCAAAAAAAAAAAGAAAAATCTGTTGAACTGGTATTAGAAAATACTTATATTCCTTAGCCCTGGGCATGGTGTCTCACACCTGTAATCCCAGCACTTTGGAAGGCCAAGGCAGGTGGATCATTTGAGGTCAGGAGTTCAAGACCAACCTGGCCAACGTGGTGAAATTGCATCTCTACTAAAAATGTACAAATTAGCTGGGTGTGGTGGCGTGCGCCTGTAATCCCAGCTACTTGGGAGGCTGAGGCAGCAGAACCATCTGAACCTGGGAGGCAGAGATTGCAGTGAGCCAAGACTGCACCACTGCACTACAGCCTGAGAGACAGAACAAGACTCCATCTCAAATAACAATAATAATAATAAAAAACCAATAATTCTTCCTTAGCAATTGAACAAAGAGGCTTTTAATGGGGATTGTTGAATTCTTTGGCAGAAGCTGGGAAGTATGGGTGATAAAAGAAATTGGAGCTTGAATAAAGATCTACCAGCTGAGTGTGGTGGCTCATGCCTGTAATCCCAGCACTTTGGGAGGCTGAGGCCAGGAGTTAGAGATGAGCCTGGGCAACATGGCGAAACCCTGTCTCCTCTAAAATTACAAAAAATTAGCTGGGTGTGGTGGCATGCACCTGTAGTCCCAGCTATTGAGGAGGCTGAAGTGGGAAGATCACTTGAGCCCAGGAGGCGGAGGCTGCAGTGAGCTGAGATTGCACCGCTGCACTCCAGCCTAGGCAACAGAGTGAGACTCTGTCTAAATTAAATAATAAAGATCTACCTACCTCCTTGTGGGTAAAAGGGCTTGGGAAAGCCACTAGCAACTCCTGTCCTTTCCCCCTTTGTTTCTGGCACCTTAGGATTGTACTGTTATGGTGAGATTTCTGAAGGCTTTTGAAATAAGGAGGGAGGGGAAGGACTAGTCAATGTTTGCTTGATCCCATATAACAAAGGGATTGTTTTGAGTTACGGATAGTCGGTCTTTCACTGTGTTATATCAGTGTGATTCCCAGTCTTTCTGTAAATAATGGGACTTCTGTGTTTGTGTGTTTGGCAGGCTTTCCTGCAGCCCGAAGGTGTCACAGTTGTGTTCAAATAAAAAATGGTAAGGATTCTAAATAACATGTTGCTTCCATTTCTGTAATTGTGTCTTCTGAAAACATCTTATTTCCTAATGATAGCCCCTCAAAGAGGCTCATAACTTTGAGAAAAGTCTATTTCTTGTAGTTTAAACTTAAAGCGAAATTTATAGTTATGCCTCTCTCAGCCATTTTCATAATGTAAACTAGTATGATGTTTGGGTCCCTCAGTTATAAGAGAACTCAAAAAATGGTGATAAATAAGCTTTTATTGTACCACTTGATCTTTCAGCACCCCACACCTCAACAGATGTCTGTGGTTATGGTGGCTAATACTAATAATCTCCACTGTTTATACTGTGGAGACCTCAGCGAACATTGTATTAAAATTGTAATAACTTCTTTAGAGTGTTATTTCATAAAGTTGATTCTGTTCTCTCTCTGATGCAAAATGGAACTCTTAGCTCATTCTTTGGCCATATTACAACTAAGGCATTGTATGGCTTCAGAAAGCAGCTGCAGCCACTTTAACTAAATGTGATAAGTGACTCCTCTCTGGATAACCTTCCTGTCTTTTAATTTATAACTTATTTCACTGTTTGCTATAGCTCTTAAATTTTTTTCTGGAAGGAAAGTGTATATAAATGAGGTAGATAGCCTGTATGCTTTCAGCAACTTAGTTCAGATATAACTAGGATTGTTCTGCCATCTCTAGTACAGAAGGATTTTTTATTATGCTCTGTTTTCTGGATAAGATTTATAGATAGCAACATTGTTCACATTTCTCTCTCTGAGAATGGAACTGTACTTTAAAGTTTTCCTTGAATCCTAGCCAAAAAAGTTGCCAGTGCATTTTATAGCTTACTTATTGGCTTAAACTTGGTCTAGACCTGAGTTAGGAAATTTATTCACTTAATTCTTTAAGGCCAAGCACAATATAAATAGAATTCAACCTTAGTTCTCGAAATTTCATTTGAAGGTTCACATAGCCTTTGTTACAAGTTGTCTAATTAGTTATAACTGATTTTACCAGAAAACTCACCCCTTTCATTTTGGGAAAGTTATTCCTAATAACTATACAGCTCAAACAGAGCTTCAGTTTGTCTTCTTTTAGCTGAAAGCTTGGAAGAGCCTCTTTTGTGTTCCTAAACTGAGCACTGCAGTGAATGTTCCTCCTCAGGTTAAATGTCTACCTGGAGACTTTTGTCTCTATGAGCAGATAAGTGTATATTCTTTCCAGGACCTTATTTAAAGAAGAGTTTGCAAACTGGTGGTCTGCATATGTGTTTTGTTTGGCTTATGTGTGTATTAAAAAATTTTTTGAGGCCAGCTCTGGTGGCTCATGCCTATAATCCTAGCACTTTGGGAGGCCGAAGTGGGAGGATCACTTGAGCCCAGGAGTTCAAGACCTGCCTGGGCAACATAGTGAGACCTTGTCTTTAAAAAAAAAAAAAAATTAATAGCCAAAACTTAAAAATCAAAATGTTTCCTTTTTTTTTTTCGCGACAGAGTCTCACTGTGTCGCCCAGGCTGGAGTGCAGTGGTGCGATCTCAGCTCGCTGCAACCTCCGTTTCCCGGGTTCAAGCGATTCTCCTGCTTCAGCTTCTCGAGTAGCTGGGACTACAGGTGTGCACCACTGTGCCCAACTAATTTTTGTATTTTTTTAGAGATGAGGTTTCACCATGTTGATCAGGCTGGTCTTGAACTCCTGACCTCATGATCCACCCACCCCAGCCTCCCAAAGTGCTGGGATTACAGGCATAAGCCACCATGCCCAGCTCCCAAAATGTTTCATCTTTAAAAACATATCCAGATTTCCACCTTGCCTTGAAAAAAATGGACGACCTGGCAGTTGCCAACCTTAAGTGTCTTATGGTGTCAAACAGCTGGAGCTACATAGCTGTCACCTCTTTTAGAACATGAGCATTCCTGTCTGTTTTCCTGAGACTTCTGTTTATCTTCCCTAGACCCCCTTGCTCATTCACTTTCTATGCCTGGAATCTGTAGGTATGTGTTTGAATTTGGAAACTTTGACATGAAGCCTCATTAGAGGTTTGCATCCTTAGTCCCATTGAAGACCCCGACATAGCATCTCAGTTCTGTTGAGGGGCAAGACAACAGCACGAGAGACTGCACAGAAGTCCTCTGTGTCATGGGGTGTCCACTTCACTGTCACGTCAGCTGGCTGTGTGATCTACTATAAAACACTCCATAGCTTTGGCTCTTTTCCTTGGTGTGATCTTGCTTTTCTCTTTTCTTCATAGATGTATTTATTTGTGGGGGCTATAATGGAGAGGTGATCCTGGGCGATATCTGGAAGCTGAATCTGCAGACTTTCCAGTGGGTGAAGCTCCCAGCTACCATGCCAGAGCCAGTTTATTTTCACTGTGCAGCTGTTACACCAGTAAGTTTTTATCTTCATACCTTCCTTATGTAGTTACAGATGATAAGGAAATCTTTTTAGAGATACTAACAAAAAAAAACCTGGATATAGGCACACCTTAGATTGCTAATAACGTGTTTTTAAAACTTCCTTCCAAAGCTAGGCCCTCCTCTGAGAAAAGAGTAGAAAACTCATCACACCCAAATTTGAGAGAATAACATCAATGTAAGAGAAATGCTACCTGTGGCATTCTGGCCCTGACCATGATGTCAAAGGTGTTTCCTGGGAGGGCGGAATAGTTTTACTCCCTCGATACCATATTATTGAAGATCCCACTGGTTCCTTGAAGGCGAAGGCCTTTATTTTCATCTTTGTATTCCCAGTATTTGGCACCTCAGATACTTAATATAGCCTTAGTTTAATATTAATTAATGGTGAAATTGTTTGTTATTGAGGTTTAAAAAAATCATATATATATATATAGTTTTTCCCCTAGTAATTAATTAATTATTTAAACCCTCTTGATCTCCAAACGATATTGGAATCAGTGAGGAATTCTTGTTTCTTCTTGATTCCATCTGCTGTACTCTTTCCCCGCTGAGTCTTCAGCCTTGTATCTGTGTCTCTCTCTCATTTGAATTTGTCCTCTTTTGACTGCTCATAGGCTGGTTGCATGTACATTCATGGAGGAGTGGTGAACATCCATGAAAACAAACGGACTGGGTCACTGTTTAAGATCTGGCTGGTGGTACCTAGCCTGCTGGAACTGGCATGGGAGAAGCTGCTCGCGGCCTTCCCTAACCTTGCAAACCTCTCCCGAACACAGCTTCTGCACCTTGGACTCACACAGGGACTCATCGAACGCTTGAAATGAGGATTTCTGGACTGTTCATTGATACTGGAAATGTTAATTTAAAGAGACTCCGTTATTTATGAGCAGTGTAGAATGTGCTACAAAGAGGATTGGTTACCCTGATCAAGGCCTTATTTAGCAAATACATCAGATGCCTTTCTGTAAATTGGTTTTTCCGTTTATGGACATCTCACTTTCCCATGTGCTTCTTCTTGCTTCTATTTCTCCTGCCCCATTACATGCACATGACCTCACATACTCCCTCTTCCTTCTCAGTGGAGTTAAGGGAAAGTCCGAAAGTACCTTAGTAACATTTTCAATTAAGACAGATTCCTTTTGAAAGGAATTCTGAACAGTTCCATGTCATACAATCTTCCAGAAATGAAAACATCATCCACATAAACAAAAATGAAATTAAAGAATTTTTACATCTAGCAACAGCAACAACCAGAAGTTTAGGGGATCGACTGAGAAGGCTAACCTTGAGAATCTCGCAGGGTACACTTGAACCTAGATGTTTCACTGAGTGTTTTCAAGATGTATCTAATTGAGTAGTAGCTGGGTCTGATGGCAGCAGTGGTTACCATCTTGTTGCGTAGATAACTCACACCTACCCTTTAGCTTTGAAGGAAGGTTAAGCAGCCCAGCAACTCTTGGTTAGCGGTTTCTTTCTCATCCTCATGATGCCAGCACTGGTTAGAGCTGGCTTTGTCAGAGGACTTGTGTGTGTGTGTTGTGGTCGTGCTGTTCGTTGTTGCTCTTAGAAATTATGGCACCAAGAATGTTTCAAATAGAAAAACTTGTGGTGGCCGAAAGTTCTTCATTCTGGCAGTTTTGAAACTCTCTTCTGCTTATGAAGGGTTTTAAATATCTCTTTGACTTCTTCGCGGGGAATTGTAGACCCTAAACATGTGGTGTAAATGCCATGTAATGTGAACGCAAGCTCCTGAGAGAGGCCAGAGAAGAGCCAGGCAGGGAGAGCCTGCATCCTCTGAGCTTGTTAACTTGGCTTCTGCTCGGGCTGTGGTCTTTGGCCGTCATCGTGGCCATTTTCATTTCAGAACTCGTTTCTTTTATAATCTCTGGACCAGGTAGGTACCTGCCATTTTCTCAGGCAGTTGGTCCTTGATTTTTCCCTTAGATTGTTGTTCTTTTCTGTCTGCTTTACTGTGCATGGTGCTGTGAATAGTTGTCTAGTAATTGGATAAAAGGTCTTGGGGGTAAAGCCACAGGTCATCCTTCCTGAAGAACCAAGTATCATTTAAAAACTAGCATGAGGAAGGAATAAAACTGAGTAGCATTCTTTTTTTTTTTTTTTTTTGGTGTGAAATTTTCATTCTGGTTTGATTTTTTTTTTTTTTTTTTTAATTCTAAAAAGAAGAATGACTTAAATTTTCACTCGCTTTGCCATCAGGCTGCTAGGGGAGCTGAGCAAGAGGCTCGCCACGCGCATGTGTACGCCGCAGGTGTACTCAAGGTGCTGAAGGCGCGCAAGGGCAGCGCTGGTCCTCCCGGGGCCGCCTCACAGCAGGAGACTCGTGTGGGAGAGTGGGGACACATCTTTCCTTTAAGTGCCTCTTTTTCACCTAGCTTTTAAAGTTCTTTTTCCTTCATCTCAGGAGGGATCTCTTCAGCTTTTGTGTGGATTTGAAATTACCTTTGAGCTACGGTTAAAAAGTTACCATCTGGTGTTCAGTTCTGGGGGTGAGAAAACCACGGCCTCTAGACATGTGCTCCTAATTCCTAAGCCTTATCGTACCATCCCCTCTGTGATGGGTTGAGTTGATGGAGCCTGTATTCTGCAAAGTCTTACAATAGCCATGCATCTGTGAACTTGGGTCCTTTCTGGGGAATGAGGGATGTGGGAGAGAGGCAGCAAAAGGAGCAGCTCCTCTAGGACCCATCCCCCCACGTCTCACATTAGCAGTCTGTGTAGCCCCTAACCTCCCGCACCCACTGCCTGGCTTGCTCCTCCGAGCTCTCCCAGAGTAAGTCAGCCTGAGCAGCTCCATTAGACCAGAACAGAGCTTTGCCACATGACTTCAGCCTGCCTCTGGATATTTGCTGGAAATATATCCTAAATTGAACAAGCCAGGCTTGTCTAGGGTGGCAAGAGGATTTTTGTCCTGGATTTATACAGGGACCAAAGACTGAATGCTCAGCCTCTGTGCTTAGACTTTCATGGTCCTTAGGAGAGAAGTGAGTCTCTAGCCCTGCTACACCAGAGAGGTGAAGAGAGATGGGGTCTCTTCTAGCCACACTTGCTGGCATCCTTTGTTGAGCCTTCTGAGGGTAGTCTTCTTTGAGGTAGGCTTTGGAGGCCTGACATCGAAGACCTGTGTGTTTTATTTTCATAAAAGTATATATCCTTGGTCTAAAGTGTCTTCTTTTAATATAACACTAGTAAAAATGATGACGTGGTATGACCAGCACTGAGTGCTATAGAACCACACACATGCACATGTTCTGGATGCCAAATGAGACTGTGTGTGAATGACTAAGTGTAGATAACTAGTTAGACAGGGGTCATCAGGCATTTCAGTATACCTATAACCAGCACTCGGAATTCCTGACACTGTTTACTTGATTTAGGAAAGTTTATGCCTGCTGCTTCTCTGCCTCTTTGAGGTACTCCCGGCCGTCTTACTACAGTCCTGTAAATTTAAGTGCAATATATAGAAACATATGGATATATACGTATTATATATAGGGTGTAACTATAAAGCAGGTAGACTACTTTTTTGTGTCTGTCCTGGGGAAGCTAGCTCATTACTTTAGAGTCAAATTATGCCAAGAATTTTAGGTGTGATCGGCTGGCTTAAGCCAACTCATGGTAAAGCTGGATTTTCAAGCCCATGTTTTCTTACTCCAGCTCTTAGAGACTCATTGTTGCTTCAGTTTGTTAGAGCTGAGATTTTTTTCCCCTGTCATTTTTGTACTATCTCATGTTTGCATGTCTTACATTTTGTTGCCCAAGAACAAGGAAGTTCATCTGTAAGGAATTTCCTAAATGGAGAATTTAAACCTAGCATTCAATACTATCAGTTTTCCCATGCATACACTAATTTAAATGAAGAAAATGATGCTTTCTTCATTTAATACTTTCCACATCTTGGAAAAACCATAAACCAATACAGAATAGATTGAAATCTGAACTATCCTTCAGGGGCTAGAAGAAAACCTTTCCATTGGCAAAATCTCCTTTTATCAGGGCCATAATGATATGATGTAAAAATTTGCTTTAAGCTATTCATGCTCTTTCATAGCTAGATTTTAAAAGTATAATAAGCATATTAACTTTTTTTTTTTTAAATTAAAAAAAAACGGGGTTTCATCATGTTGGTCAGGCTGGTCTTGAACTCCTGACCTCAGGTGATCCGCCTGCCTTGGCCTCCAAAGTACTTGGATTACAGGCGTGAGCCACCGTGCCCGGCCTCATATGAACATTTTTAAGCAAAAGATGTTAACAGTGACCTTTGGTTATCCAGAGTAGCAACAGTAAAGCACAGATCATTGAACTCCATAGATAATCAGTGAATCCACTTCTCCATCAAACAATCAATTCATTTACATTTCTTTCTTTTTCCTCCCTATCCTTTCCCTCTTTTTCCTTGGAATGGGGCTAATGAGTAGTTAGAAAAGGAAAAGGAACAATCAGGGAGGAGCCGGCAACCAGTGACCATATAAGCAGCTGATTGCCTGTAATCAGTCAGTCTGAACAATTAGAACGCTGAAATTAGGAACCACAGGTGGTAATCCTGTTTAGATGTAACTCTTCAGCATCATCTCCTGCCCTGAGCTCTAGGCCATCTCTTCTCTAACTACCAAAGAACTCTTAGTATCTATGGGAAGAGAAAGCTGTGTGCAACACAGGAAATTCCATTATTTGAACACATTTATCTGGCTCTTAACAAATACTTGCTTTTCCTCTAATCTTGCAAGAGCCATGGCTTTGCCATTTTCCACAGCTTGGCCTATAGGAAAGGTTGAATGATCCTCTAAGACTGTGTTGGTCTTAGTAGTCTGTAAAACCAGTTTGTTTTTTGTGTGGTCTTACAGATTGTTTAGAAAGTGGCACAGGTTACTGAACTGTCTACCTGCTAGCATTCTGATGTAGCACAAAAACCCATTTTCCTTTAGTTTTTGTATTATTTTTAATTTTTCTGGCATTGAGCTCTAGGGTGGATGAGGGTTTATGGTCCTCTGATCATAAGCTCCACTCTAAAAACTGGTCCCTGTTAGCTGAAATTGCTTTGGTTCTCCAAATGCCTTGAACACCAGGCACACTTGCAGGGCCTGAGGTAGGCTCGGTAGAGGTCTGGGACCTCCGTGTGCGTCGCCACCAGATCCTGCCCAGCCATGGCCTTTCCCTTGTAAGGTCATTAGATTCAGCCAAAAGCGGCCTCTTCCCTAGTGTGGTGTTATGAACAGAAGTTCTGAGTTGTGCTTCAAAAGTAGTTCCATCTTTCTAGTGTAATTTTTATGTTTTTAATTTGGAAAAAAAAAAACCTTTTTATAAGTTTTTTAAAGGCCCTGCTTAGTCAGTGTACAGTGTGAGTCAGAGACGGTTTTCAGAGAAAAAAAAAAACAAATTTCACCAAGTGGTAGTAATTGTTGTTTTACCAGTTACACATTTAGAATATAAAGGAGGCATTAGAAAACACACTCTCTAAAGCCACGTCTTGTGCACAGTCTGCACGGGGAGAGCACAGGCATCTCCCTGGAAAAGCACCTGCCAATGACGAGTTTCCTGGAAGAACCTAGGCAAGAAAGGAAGCCTCTTTCTGAGACACAGGCTCTGAGAGGCGAGCCTCGCTTTGCTCTTCCGACAGGGTATGCTTGGGCCACACACAGTGCTCGCCTTACTTTAAAGCTATTTGCCACAATCCTGTTCAATAGTGTGGACGTCCTTTTGCAGTCTGCTGTGCATGCCATATGATCAGGACAGCTTTTCCACTTTACTCAGTTTCCTACAAGCAAGTAGGAAATATAGTGAATTTACCCTAAAATGTCCAATCTGTATTTATGTACCTTGTCAGTGTTTTGCTGTTGGTTTTCTAAAACAATCTGATCAATAAATCTTATCCAAATCAATTCAGTTCACGGCCACCTTGATTGTCGGATGGTAATTTGTGTGTATGTGAGTGCACCTATATGATAGAAGCGTCCGTCCTACCCGCCTCCACCGCCCCCACCAGGCTCAGCTTTTCTCTGTAATATCTGTGAGTCATCTGCCTTCCACCCCCACACCACTGTGAGTTCTTCATCTGCTCACTATCTGGAACTCCTGGACACACAAGAGTCCCCTCACCAGCATACTGCTCCCTCCACAAGGACAAGGGAGCAACTGTAGGGCAGCCCATACTCTGTCTTACCACCCGACCCCCTGTTCCCTGAACCAAAACCAGACAGGTTTGTATAGTTATATCAAGATTCTTCTGAAGGACTGGAAGAGCTACAGGGAGTTCAAAGGGAAAATGTGAACCTGTATGTATAGTCACAGGACTAACTTTATGATCTGAGGGAAGAGCCCCAGGAGGAGCTGAGCCCTGTGTAGGGGTCCTTCGGGGATGAAACTATACTTCCTAGCTCTGCCCTTGGTCTTCCAGATGCGTCCCTCACCAAAACCTCTGTTTTATGATGCTGTGATCTCTAATCCTCTGATCTTTCTCCCTGCAGGACTTTTCTCCATGTGTGTTTAGTCCAGAGTAGGTAGGTAAGGATACCCCAAGTCTGGTCACTTTTAAGGTCTCCCTTCTAGAATTGCATAGATGCCTCTTATTTTTCAGTGTTTCCATTGGTTAACTGTTAGATCAAAAACACCCTCTATGGACAAATAATCTTAGATGTTACAATAATCATCTACAAGGAAGAAGAGAAACAATTTCTACCTGTTCATCCACCTTACGGTTAATACTTTATCATGCAGAGTAGTCTTCTTTCCTTGGGTTTATTTCTCCCACCTCTTAACTATACTCCCCTCCAACCTACCAGAAATAAGAAATGGACCCTATACCTTTTAGTCTTTGGACCAGCCAGAGCTTTGAAATGGACTCTTCTGTGCATTTGATTTTGTTCTTAGATAAGGTGTCAGAGGCCCATCTTGGCCTAGTGGGACGGGTTTCAGTGGCCTAGTTGATTTGCATGGTTTTGTTTTTCTAGTTTATATGTATAAATTCTAGTTTGTCAAAAATGATGTTATTAGGCTACTGTAACTGAACAACCACATTCTCTTGTAGTTAATCTTCTGCAGTAATTGCTTGAGGAAAGAAAACACTGGTAAAACCATCCAGTCTTCCTGCTGCCTTCAAATGAAAGGCCAGGTTCTAGCCCAGTGCTAGACCAATAGAGCTTTCTGCAGTGGTGGAGATGTTCTGTATCTACACCATCCAATATGTAGGTAGCCACAAGCCATGTGGGGCTTTTGAGTACTTCAAATGTGGCTAGTATGTATGGCTGAGGAACTGAATTTTTATTTAATTTTCATATATTTATATGGAGATAGCCACACATGGCTAGTGGCTGCCTCTTAGTGCAATTCTAGGAAGAGATGACCTGGGAATTAGTTAGGAGATGAGGCTCTGCTCTTGGCTCAGTCCCTAATGGCCCTGTTCTGTGTGCAACTCGCTTTTCTTTGGGTCTTGGTTTACTCTTCTATCAGATGTGAGGAGGTTGGCTAGATAATCCCCAAGAGCTAACATTTTTTATTTGGGATGTTTGGCCAAAAGCCTGGAGCATAATGTACCCAGGTGTACAGCACTAGGACTAGAGTTACCTCTTCGACTTGATCATGATCTGAAGATCACTGATCCCACCACGGAGGGAGGTCCACTGCCTGCTCCAGATGGTGACTGCCACAGTCAGGATTTCCACCTGCGTGGTGCAAGGTCCAAGAAAAAGTACTGACAATGCAGTAGCGACTAGAACAAGGCCACTCTCAGGCCACCCGTAATTACTGGTTTCAAAACCATGATGCATACTTGTTAAAAATACAGATTCCTAGGCCCAAACCCCAAGGATTAAATTTTAGTAGGTGTGTAAATTTTTTTTTTTTCTTTTTTTTTTGAGACAGAGTCTCTCTCTGTCGTCAGGCTGGAGGATCTCTTGAGTCCAGGAGTTCCGGGCTGTAGTGCGCTATGTTCTGGGCTGAAGTGCAGTGGCACTATCTCGGCTCACTGCAATCTCTGCCTCCCGTGTTCAGGTAATTCTCCTGCCTCTGCCTCCCAGGTAGCTGGCATTACAGGTGTGCACCACCACACCCAGCTAAATTTCTGTATTTTCAGTAGAGACGGGGTTTCACCATGTTGGCCAGGATGGTCTCGATCTCCTGACCTCATGATAGGCCCACCTCAGCCTCTCAAAGTGCTGGGATTACAGGCATGAGCCACCGCGCCTGGTGCTACTTACTATTCCAATTCAGCTGGTTTAAGACGTTTGGGCCTAACTGGCCAGTTCTAGCCAAGATGAGAGACTTTGCTACTTACTTTTTCTTTTCTTTTTTTTTTTAATTAAGATGGGGTCTCGCTATGTTGCCCAGGCTGGAGTGCAGTGGCTATTCACAGGCGCGATCCCACTAATGATCAGCACAGGAGTTTTGACCTGCTCCATTTCCGACCTGGGCCGGTTCACCCCTCCTTAGGCAACCTGGTGGGCCCCCGCTCCCGGGAGGTCACCATATGGATGCCAAACCTAGTGCGGGCACCCGATCGGCATAGTGCACTACAGCCCAGAACTCCTGGACTCAAGAGATCCTCCAGCCTCAGCGTCCCGAATAGCTGGGACTACAGGCACGCGCCACTGCGCCCGGCGCTACTTACTTTTTACTGTCATATTTCATTGTCCAGCAGGGGACTTCACCACAAAGGCCAGAATGAACATTTCCCAATCCTTGCTCCACTAGAAGTCAGCTACAGCCTGAGAACACAAGTTTCCTCTACTTCTTAGAGAACCACTAAAAATAATAACAAAATGGCCCTCGTTTCCTTTTCTCTGAAATGGGGCTAATAATAGTAACCTCTCTCCATACTACTGTGTGGCTGAAATAAGTAGATATGAGTAGAGTGCTTCAAATGACACCTGGCACATAGTAAGCATTATGGAGACATTGACTGTGATTGCTCTCTAGTTGGTGGAATTAGAAAAGTGAAATATTTACTAAAAATTACAAAGTTAACCAATAAAGAAGAAATGAAATGTAGGGCAAGGGAGGGAGAGTGGTGATGCAAGTGAGCTGAGTCCTGCTCTCCACAGCAGGAAGGGGATAAACAGAATGTCTCAGATTGAAGCAATAGTCAGGTTACACATGTGGATTGAGAGGTAAAGGTGGGTATCTGACCAGGTGCGGTGGCTCACGCCTGTAATCCCAGCACTTTGGGAGGCCAAGGCGTGCACATCACTTGAGGTCAGGAATTTGAGACCAGCCTGGCCAACATGGTGAAACCCTTTCTCTACTAAAAATACAAATATTAGCCGGGCATGGTAGTGAGTGCCTGTAATCCCAGGGAGGCTGAGGCAGGAGAATCGCTGGAACCCGGGAGTTGGAGGTTGCAGTGAGCTGAGATAGCACCATTGCACTCCAGCCTGGGCGACGGAGCAAGACTCCATCTCAACAACAAAAAAAAGAGGGTTGGGTGTGGTAGCTCACGCCTGTAATTATAGCACTTTAGGAGGCTGAGGTGGGTGGATCACAGGTCAGGAGATCGAGACCATCCTGGCTAGCACGGTGAAACCCTGTCTCTACTGAAAATACAAAAAATTAGCTGGGCGTGGTGGCGTGCAACTGTAGTCCCAGCTACTTGGGAGGCTGAGGCAGGAGAATCACTTGTACCCGGGAGGCGGAGGTTGCAGTGAGCCGAGATTGTACCACTGCACTCCAGCCTGGGTGACAGAGTGAGATTCCAACTCAAAAAAAAAAAAGGTGGATGTTTAAAAAAAAGCCGCAAGAGCTCACAGTAGTGACAGAGGTGACAAGGCAGAGGGGTTGCAGCAGGGACTGCTGGTTTTTGCGTGTGAGCCTGTATTTTTTTTATTTTTATTTATTTATTTATTTTTTTGAGACAGAGTCTCGCTCTGTCGCTAGGCGCCAGGCTGGAGTGCAGTGGCGTGATCTCGGCTCACTGCAACCTCTGCCTCCCGGGTTCAAGCAATTCTGCCTCAGCCTCCCAAGTAGCTGGGATTACAGGCACGCGCCGCCACACCCAGCTAATTTTTGTATTTTAGTAGAGACAGGGTTTCACCATGTTGGCCAGGATGGTCTCCATCTCTTGACCTTGTGATCCACCTGCCTCAGCCTCCCAAAGTGCTGGGATTACAGGCGTGAGCCACCTCGCCTGGTCTTTTTTTTTCTTAACTTTTTCCCACTTTTTAAAGCAGAACCTTCCACAGTTCTTTCAATCTAGCTCTCTTCAGAATACTGTGAGCCTGGATCTCTTCTGACCACATAAGAAGGAGTGATTCAAAGCGTGCCGCTGGAGTATTCCTATTTTCAAGGTCCTCCCTGATTCAGATGCAACCTGACTGGAATCTTGGGAATCTTTGATTTAAAAGACGATCCTAGAGGCTAGTGGAAGGAAAAAAATGGAGGAGGGAGGAGGTTTTTAAAAAATACACTCTATCAAAATTTAGGTGTGGGAGTTTTATTTGTTTTTATTTGGGACAGGGTCTCACTGTGCCACCCAGGCTGGAGTGCTGTGGCTCGATCACAGCTCACTGCTGCCTCGACCTCCCAGGCTCAAGTGATCCTCTTCCCTCAGCCTCTCAAGTAGTTTGGACCATAGGCATGTACCACCACGCCTGGCTTAGCTGTGATTTTATCCTGTCGGCCAAAGCCTATTCCTTACCATCCTATCCATAAAATCAAACAAGAACGTTATTGTAGGGCAGAGATTTTTTCCTTTCATCCACAGCCAGGTGAGAGGAGGTAGTTTTGAGTGACATACAAAGCCAACCCAGCCAATCTGCTTGGCTTACACTGGCCTTGCAGTCTCAGATGCAAAAGCGAGAGGCTTTTCACATTCTCCAGCAGCCAGCTCAGCAGGGGGCCCTCAGCAGCCCATGCAGGAAGGCAGGAGCCACCCCAGCCCAGCTCCAGGACTTGGGAAGAGAGGGCAGAGACAGCCCGGAGCTCTGGCCACTTACTATTCTGGGGCCCCACAGCAGGCCAGGAGCTTTAGAGTATTGCAGATGACATTCTTGAAAAGAGAAAGCAGCTGGCATGCAGCCTGTGTCACCTTAGAGGGGTCAGACTTAGAGGGAATAGGCTTTGGGTGACAGGATAAAATCACAGCTGAGCCAGGCGTGGTGGTGCATGCCTGTAATCCAAGCTACTTGAGAGGCTGAGGGAAGAGGATCCGTTTACCCTTCCACCCCACCCCACTGTCAGGGAGCAAACTTAGTTACTCTCCCAGCCCCAGGGGAAAAAATACATCCAGACCATACGGGCATCTCCTGCACCTGGGTTATTTACTGCCCAAACCTCACCTTGAAACAGCTAAGGTCAGGTCATGGTTCAGGATGTCGGCCTCTGCCTGGGCTCATCCTACACTGCCCAGTCGCGGTTTACAAGAACAGTAGGCGCAGGGTGTGGGGGTGGGATGGGGCGGGGGGTGGCTCAGAGCTACTTGCAGACTAGGGCGTCCAGGACAAGAACTGCCGCTTTACACCCCATCTAACCCCGCACCTCAGACACCCACACTACCCCAGAGTCCAGCCTCTGCACCTGCTGCCGTGCCAGCCAAGCATTTTCAGTTCATTTTCTCCTCGGCAGGCCTGTACTGAATCTCAAGCCCGGAAGTTTTATCCCCATTTCACAGATTGGTAGGCCAAGACAAGACAAATTCCGTGGTTTGCCAAGGCTCAGAGAAGAGAGTCCAAGTCTGCAAGCCTGCAAGGTCACGTTCATGAGAACTTTCATCCTGGGAACCCGCGGCAGGCACACGAGCCTGAGTTAGTGACCCAGGAGATTCTTTCAGAAGGGCTTTCGGAGAAGTGAAGTCACCTCTGGTTTCCTGGGATTCTGAGCGGTGATGCCAGGGGCCAGGGCGGTCCGTGCTGCAGGCGGCTCCTCAAGGCTGGTGCGCTGTGCTGGCCGCCCCACTGGTCCCCGCCTGGCCAGCTGCTGTGCACTTGGCTCACTTGGCTTCCTCCAAAGGGAGGAAGAGCTGTGGATTTCAGTCTGCAGCAAGACTGCCTAGTGCGCGCGCCAAGACGACTAAGAAGCTGCCGCCCGCTAGCGGGGAGGGGACTCTGCTGGGAGGTGGCCCCCACAGCCCGGCACCACCGCGTCCCATCCTCGAGCCCACCCTCGCTCACCGAGCATCTGGCACGTGCAGTTGCTGCTGGGGTGCAGCGGGAGCGGGCCCTGCCTTCGGGAAGCTTCCATAGGTAAGGAGGCGATCGATCAGACCACAGCAAACGAGCAGGGTGACCAGAGCGGCCCATGGAGGGGGACTAGGAGCTGTGTGGCCTAGAAACAGGGAAAGCCTCTCCGACCACCCGCCCGGTGTGCACGGGGAGCTAGAAAGTGTGACCAGAGTGTTCGGGGCCTTGGGGAGCAGCCTGAGGCACGGACCGCCCTCTCCCCTGGAGAGGGGAAGGATGGAGGGATGCATGGGGCCATGGGGTCAGTAGGCTGTGTCCTTCACCAGCTTCTGGTGTCTTCTGCAAGGGGAAGAAGCCGTCTGGTGGGAACCAGGGGAACCCCCGAGAAGAGGCGGCCTCGCACATCTCTGGGGGCTGAGACCAAGGGTTTGGGTTCTCTAAGCGCAGCGGGAAGCTTTAAGCCAGAGCCACCCAGAGCATCTCTGTAGCTGCTGCAGGAGTGTGCGCGGGGTTCTAGCAGGCCAAAAGAGCCTTGGGGCTGCAGCACGTCCGCTCCCATCACTCCCGCCCCAGCAGGGCGCCCCTGTGCGGGGTACAACCAGCAACCAGGGGCAGCGCCCCAGGCCCCGCCAGCACCAGCACCCGCGGGAGGGATGCAAGGAGGCGGGACAGAACTAGGGAGGGGGCGCCGGCCAGGGTGGTCCCAGGCCCTCCCCACTAACGCCCGCTCTGCCCAGGGCCTCCCTGCGCAGCCCGGTGCCCCTTACTAGAGAGGCTCCTAGGACCGGAGGGGCAGCCGCTCTGAACCGGAATGATCTGGTTTGGAGTGGATTGGCCCCCTCCCTGCTCCCCGCCCGCCGCTCTCCCTCTCCTTCAGCTACAGGCTGGTTTTTGCCGCAGTCCCTGACCAAGGTAATTTAGGACGGAGGAGGAAAGAAGGCTCTGTTTCCATGGCAACCCAGAGGGCAGGCGCTGTGTGGTTCTCCGGGACGGAACTTGCGAGTGACTTCGGGTGGAGGAAAAGGCTCTCTGGAAAAGCCGCAGGGAGGAAGGAACCTCCCATGCGCACGGTGGGGTGCGTTCAGAAGTGGGGGGTTGTGGGGGGAAGAAGAGGGATCAGGCACCCCTCGGTGAATTGAGAATTGAGCAGGGGCCTGGGGACACAGAGGCACATAAGGGCCAGGGGTCACACGGAAAATGCAAACACACACGCTCTTCTGGCCACTCAACCCAGGCAGCAGAAAGCAGAGGTGCCAGAGCGCTCAGAGCTTCCCAAATCCACGCCCGGCTGGTCCTTTCCAGGGAGCAGCTCAGCCCGGGGACAACCACAAAGGTGGGACCTAAGACAGGTGCTGCCCAAAGACAGGTGCTGCCTGAAACAGGCCACTGCTGTCCGGCTGCAGCGTGCTGGGAGGACGGGCTCCCTCTCCGCCCTGTGGCCCTGGAAGGAAGGCTGACTCCAGTCGGGCGCGGTGGCTCACGCCTGTAATCCTAGCACTTTGGGAGGCCCAGGTGGGTGGATCACCTGAGGTCAAGAGTTTAAGACCAGCCTGGCCATCATGGTGAAACCCCATCTTTTTAAAAAAAAAAAAAGAAGAAGGCTGACTCCTGCGTGGGAGTGTGTGTGACTGCTGGAAAGGCGTCCTTGCCGCAGCTGTGGGTGTCATGGGACAGCAGAGTCACTCCTGCATGGGATTCTAAGACTGGGGGTCCCAGAGGGGTGGTCCCCGCCCCTCCTAGGGGCCAAGGACTGTCACCATGTCACTACAGCACTCTCCAGCTGCTGACCAAAGCCCTCACTGACCACAGCCCTGCCACACTCAGGTCTTCCCTCTGGAGCAGCGTGAAGAGACTGCAGATCTCTTCTGATTTCATTAGAAACTCATTCCACGACAGGAGTCAGCCTGGCCACTCTGGTGTGGGGTGGGTCTCTCCTCATTTAGTTTTCACCTGCATGCCCAGGGATAGGAGAAAACTGGGCACAGAGAGAGATTGTAGGGGGTAAGCATCCTGCCCTGGCAAAGCTGAGTGAACGTGGGTTGGGTAGCTTCAGCCCAGAGAAGCCGCAGGAATGCCTGGGGGAGCCTGGGTGGAAGCGCCCTCTGACCTCGGTCCCTCTGGGCCAAGGGACAGATGCTTCTGGCCGTGGAGCTTCCAGACCCAGAAAACCCAATCCTCAGACCAGGCGGGGTGGCTCATGCCTGTAATCCCAGCATTCTGGGAGGCCAAGGTGGGTGGATCACCTGAGGTCAGGCCTGGCCAACATGTTGAAACCCCATCTTAATAATAAAAAACAAAAGGTGCTCAGTGTACACTGTCAGGTGGAGGAGTGGAGGGGTGGAGGGGTGGAGGGGTGGAGGGGTGGAGGGGTGGAGGGAGGGATACATGGAGCCTCCCTCCATGTGGGGTCAGTAGGTTGTGTCCTTCATCAGTTCCCCTTCAAACAAGTGGGAAGTGTGCTGCAGCCTTAGAAGAAGCTGGCAGAGTGGCTAACACAGTGGCTAACACACTCCTGGTGAGGCACACAATGGGAAGCACAGGGGTTACAACTAAAAAGAAAAATAGCCTGGCCTTAAAAAAATAGCAAAGGTGGATGCTGCTACTTCCACCAGGTCTAGTAGCCCCAGCATTTTGGGAGTTCCAGGTGGGCAGGTCACTTGAGGTCAGGAGTTCAAGACCAGCCTGGCTAACATGGCGAAAGCCTATCTCTACTAAAAATACAAAAAAATTAGCCAGGCGTGGTGGTGCACGCCTGTAATCCCAGCTACTCGGGAGGCTGAGGCAGGAGAATCGCTTGAACCTGGGAGGTGGAGGTTGCAGTGAACCAAGATCGGGCCACTGCACTTCAGCCTGGGCAATAGAACGAGACTCCATCTCAAAGAGAAAAAAAAAAGTCCTTCTACGTGGCAACCGCTAGCACAATTGGAGAAACTAAATTCATCCTGAGGCAAGACCCTGCCCGCTGGGACAGGCAGGGTGGAGGGCAATTGCCCAGGTGTGCTCCCAGCCCCTACCCCACGCTAGGGACTTCTGGGGATTGTGCAGGGGCGGTGGCAATGAGGCCGCTCTCTGTGGGTTCAGCCCAAGTGGGAGGTGCAAGAGGCCTCCACCACCACCGAGAGGCTCAGCCTGGCAATGCATTGGGAGGGGTTGGGGGAGAGGAAAAAGGGGAGAAGACCCTCTTAGAATCACACTAGCTCTTCCCAGACAGGCAGTCCTGACTCCTCCACGGGGGGGCTCCATGCACCCCTCTGCTTCCTGTTCCTTGTTGTATGTAACTGGCAACAGGTTTTCACAGTTCCCTCCGTCGTCAAAACCCCCACTTGCAGTGTGAGTCACCTTCAATTTCCTGCCCGCCTGCCTCTTTCCTGATTGACCTGATAAATTCAGGACAGCTTTTATTGCTTTTGGCAAAAAACTGCCATTAAGATTTACAGAGCCGAAAGCTGGTACAATGTAATCTGCAGAGTAATTTACACAGTGAGTTTCAAAAGATGGAAAGTTAGCATTTCAGAGGTAATTTCATAAAAAGGATTATCAGATTAATCACTATGTCAATTTAATAGCGGTGTCTCAAATAATTAATTAGCTTTCTTGAAGTCAGCAATGCAAAAAAGGAGTCTAAAAGGAATACAAATGGCTGTGTCAGACAGTAAGTATGTTTTGGGCAATCGATCTTGAGAGAATTATTCTTGGAATTACACCGATGAAATGTCAGGCGTGGGCTCACTGGCACAGAGACAAAATCAGAAAGTAAGAAGCTCTTGGTGCGCCCAGGTCTCCCAGAGAGCCTTGGGACATGACTGCTGGAGGCTTGTCTGTACCCGCAGAGCAAAGGCTGACCTGCCACATGTTGGATTGTCCTGTGACATCTGGAAAATGTGTCTCACCAAGCAAGCTGCTGACAGGTTGCTCTAATGGGAGATCCAGGTGTGAACTGCAGCCCGCTTGTGAAATTACCTGTGGGTGCTCCGAGGTGGAATACCATCAACGCCTGGGCTGGTTATAAACACAGCCCCTCACTGTTTCATAGCAACCGCACTCCAATCAGCTGCCGCATGGCAGGGCAGGGCTGTGTCCTTAGTGGATGCTATGGATTGAATTGTGTCCCTCTTATTCCCCCCAAAAATATATATGTTGGAATCCTAACCTACAGAACCTCAGAATGTAACCTTATTTGGAAATAGGGTCTCTACGGAGGTAAATTAAAATGAGGTTCATGGCTATAGTCCCAGCACTTTGGGAAGCCTAGGTGGGCATATCACCTGAGGTCAGGCGTTTGAGACCAACCTGGCCAACATGGCGAAACCCCATCTCTACTAAAAATACAAAAATTAGCTGGGTGTGGTGGAGTGTGCCTATAATCTCAGCTACTCGGGAGGCTGAGGCGGGAGAATCGCTTGAACCCAGGAGGTGGAGGTTGCAGTGAGCTGAGATGGTGCCACTGCACTCCAACCTGTGTGACAGAGTGAGACGCTCTCAAAACAAAAAAAGACCCAAAACAAAAAATGAGGTTATTAGACTAGGCCTTAATTTAATACGACTGGTATCCTTATGCAAAGGGAAATTTGAGGCTGGGCGTAGTCGCTCATGCCTATAATCCCAGCACTTTGGGAGGCCGAGGCAGGTGGATCACGAGGTCAAGAGATCAAGACCATCCTGGTCAACATGGTGAAATCCTGTCTCTACTAAAAATACAAAAAAATTAGCTGGGCATGGTGGCGCGCGCCTGTAGTCCCAGCTACTCAGGAGGCTTAGGCAGGAGAATTGCTTGAACCCAGGAGGCGGAGGTCGCGAGGTTGCGGTGAGCCGAGATCGCACCATTGCACTCCAGCCTGGGTAACAAGAACGACACTCCATCTCAAAAAAAAAAGAAAAGGAAAATTTGAACAAAGACGCGCACACACACACACACACACACACACACAACATTGCATGAAGATGACAGCAGAGATCTGGGTGACAGGTCTGTCTATAAGCCAAGAAACACCAAAGCTGCCACTAGACCACCAGAGCCAGGAAAGAAGCATGGCAGATTCTCCCTCACAGCCCTCAGAGGAAGCCATGCTGCTGGTGCCTTGACCTCGACTGCCAGCCTCTGGAACTGTGAAAGGACACAACTCTCTTGGTTGAGCTGCTCAGTTTGTGGTACTTGGTTTTTGCAGCCCTGGGGAACTCACACAGTGGGGCCTCTTGGAAAGAGGCAACTTGGGTGCCTTTGTTCTTAATGTTCCTGTGTTTTCTAAACTTTTTTTTAAACACAGGCTTGGGGCAGAATGTAAAGATACGATGGATCTCGGTAGTAGGTGCAAGAGTATTCTCTATGTTAATCACTTTTGTCACTTTTTTTTTTTTGGTGCCGTGACTCAGTTTTTTTCTTTTTTCTTTTTTCTTTTTTTTTGACAGAGTTTTGCTCTGTCGCCTGGGCTGGAGTGCAGTAGTGGGATCTTGGCTCATTGCACCCTCCCCCTCCTGGGTTCAAGCAATTCTCCTGCCTCAGGCTCATGAGTAGCTGGGATTACAGGTGCCTGCCACCATGCCTGGCTAATTTTTTTTTTTTTTTTTTTTGTATTTTTAGTAGAGACAAGTTTTCACTGTGTTGGCCAAGCTGGTCTCGAACTCCTGATCTCTGGTGATCTGCCTGCCTTGCCCTCCCAAAGTGCTGGGATTACAGGCATGACCCACCATGCCCAGCCCACTATACTTTTTTTTTTCTTTTTTGAGATGGAGTCTTGCTCTGTCGCCCGGGCTGGAGTGCAGTGGCGCTATCTCAGCTCACTGCAGCGGTGCGATCTTGGCTGTCTGCAACCTCCGCTTTCCCAGGTTCAAGCACTTCTGTCTCAGCCTCCTGAGTAGCTGGGATTACAGGCGCATGCCACCACACCTGGGTAATTTTTATATTTTTAGTAGAGATGGGCTTTCGCCATGTTGTCCAGGCTGGTCTCGAACCCCTGACCTCAGGTGAACTGCCCGCCTCAGCCTTCCAAAGTGCTGGGATTACAGGTGTAAGCCACTGTGCCCGGCCCACTATACTTTTTCTTAAAGAACTAAAAGAGGGCTGGGTGTGGCAACTCACATTCAGCACTTAAGGAGACATGCTGGCGGATCACTTGTGCCCAGGAGTTCAAAGCCAGCCTGGGTAACATGGTGATTCCCCACCTCTATAAAAAAAATACAAAAGAGTTTGCTGGACCTGGTGGTGCACTCTTGTAGTCCCAGCTACTTGGGAGGCTGAGGTGGGAGGATCACTTGAGCCTGAAAGGTCAAGGCTGCAGTAAGCCAAAATCACACCACTGCACACCAGCCTGGGTGACATGAGCGAGACCTAAAGAAAAAAGATTCCAGTTCTTTCTCCTGGGGTTGCTGACCTAAGGTTCTGAGCCTGGAGCTGACGGGAGTGACCTCTGCTTGGGGACAGCCTGCCCTGAAGAGAACAAGCCGGCAAGGCAGAGTGGATTCTGACGACACACGCACACCTGGACCCACACTCTTGGCCAGGTGTTCTAGTTGCATGAGCTCTGCAGGAAAGCCTCTTTGGCTTTAAACAAACAGCACATGGGTTTGGGTCTCAGCAATTCTGCTTAGAAATGTAATATTCTGGCCTGGTGCGGTGGCTCACGTTTGTAATCCCAGCACTTTGGGAGGCTGAGGCAGTCGGATCACTTGAGCCCAGGAATTCAAGACAAGCCTGGGCAACATGGCGAAAAACCCATTTCTACAAAAAAAAAAAAAAAAAAAAAAATTAGCTGGGTGCAGTGGTATGCTCCTGTATTCCCAGCTACTAGGGGGCCGAGGTGGGAGGATTGCTTGAGCCTGGGAGGCAGAGACAGTGGTGAGCCGAGATGGTGCCACTGCACTTCAGCCTGGGCGACAGTGAGACCCTGTCTCAAAAAAAAAAAAAAAGAAAAAGGAAAACTATTCTGGGCCTTGCGCACCTTATTGCCAAAGAGAAAATCTACCCTCAAAAGGCTGTGCAAATCAAGCACACAGATCAAAGTCAGAGTGAGCAGGAGAGTGCCAGAACAATGGTAGGTGCCTGGTTAGATCCCCCAGGGCCACTGATGCCACATCGAACAGCCTGAAAGGAGCCGTGGTGCCAGGCTCCTGAGCTACACCACCCACCCGGGTGCCTTCAGCCCTCGCTGCCTTACAGGGGCTTTTCCCAGGGTACGCTTCTTCCCCTTCGGGGAGCGGGCTCTCTCCTCACCACCACCTCTTCCCACCAGTTTGGCCTCCCCAACCCGCCTTTGTAGCCTGGAGTGCTCCCTGGGAGGATGACAATGGTCCCTTCAGGAGGGGTACCTGAGGCCAAGAGGCCGATGACCCCTGGGGCCTGCGTGTGACACCCAACCAGTGCCCAGGGTGAAGCTTCCATGGCTGACAAGCTTCCAAAGGAGTCTGAGAAGGGCAGCGGGGTGTGGGGGGCCAGCGAGCCTTTAAAGGGGAGATCTACCTCCAACAGCCTCCTCCCCAACAGTCCTCTTGGGGAAGAGGAGCCCAGCTGCTCCCTCACTGTACTTTCGAGAGCAGAGCCCAAGTCCCAGCTGTGGTTTCCACTCTGCCGTCCTGGCCAGTCTTCCCGCCTGCTGGGGCCTCTTTTTCCCTAGGGCCACACCAGATGGGGCAGGGGCCACTCCACCACTGCCAGAGGAGAATGTGTGGGAACCTTCCATGGAGGCACTGCCCTCCCAGCTCCAGAAACCTAGGCTCCCTTGCAGCGGCTCCTTGAAAAAGGGCCAGCCAGCACGAGCCACAGAAGCTCTCTCCTCTGCTTGACTGTCACCATGGACAGTGTGCCTCTTCCCCGCCTTTCCGCCACAGACTTAGGTTCAGGCTCTCCCTGGTGAGAACAAGGTGGCTCCAGGAAGAAGAAGTGTCAATCGTAGACTTGGGCTTCGAGGAAGAATTAGACCCGTTTTTTGTCTTTTCTACCAGTGTAATTTTTTTTTTTTTTTGAGACGGAGTCTCGCTCTGTCATCCAGGCTGGTGTGCAGTGCGGTGGTACGATCTTGGCTCACCGCAACCTCCGCCTCCTGGGTTCAAGTGATTCTCCTGCCTCAGCCTCCCAAGTAGCTGGGATTAGAGGCGCGCACCACCACGCCCGACTATACCAGTGTAATTTATCTCCTGCTCCTGATGTCTGCACATTTCTGCACTGGGGGCCTCCTGTGGTACCCTGACCTGCCAGCCCTTCCTGAAGATGCTGTGTTGAAATGTTTGGCCTGGAATAGGGAACAGAGGAGGGCTGGCAATGGGACAATGATATTTTAAACCTAAGCTGCTTAGGGGTATAACTCTTCTTCATTTGCAAAGTCTTTTTTTTTTTTTTTAACTTGGGTCTTTGAATGATGGAATTGCTCACTCTTTCCTGGGAGGAAAGTCAGGCCCAGATGGTGTCATCTGTTTCCCATCCAGTCTGGCAAGGTCATAGTAAGGGCCAGCTGGTGGCTTCCTTGTTGTTGTAAAGTTTATTTATTTAATATATTTTTTTTTGAGAAGGAGTCTCACTCTGTGGCCGGGCTGGAGTGCAGTGGCACGATCTTAGATCACTGCAACCTCCGCCTCCCGGGTTCAAGCAGTTCTTCTGCCTCAGCCTCCTGAGTAGCTGGGATTACAGGCATGCACCATTGTGCCTGGCTAAGATTTGTATTTTTAGTAGAGAAGAGGTTTCCCCATCTTGGCCAGGCTGGTCTTGAACTTCTGACCTCAGGTGATCCACCTGCCTCAGCCTCCCAATGTGCTAGGATTACAGGTGTGAGCCATTACACCCAGACCTTTTTTTTTTTTTTTTTTTTTTAACATTCTACTGATTAAAGTTTTGAAGTTTGAAGAGGCCAGATGGGAACCAAATAATATGGCCCTTTTGGATTTCTTTTAATGAGACCAGGTTTGGGAGAGAATTGGTGGAGCCGTCTGCTGGGTACCCTGGTACCTGTTGCCCAGAGGGCTTGCCAAGCCGTGAGTACTTTCATCCTCCTTCCTACCGGGAGTGTTGTCTCTATTTTTCCAGAAGATTCTTGTAATGGTTTCTGTAGGACCGTGCACTTCACAGGCCTCAATTAAAATTGGACTCAGCTTGTGGGTGGAGAGACTGAAGCCCTATCAAGACATTTTGATCCTGTGAGTCTTCCAACCCTCCTGCTCCCCCAGCAGCGGCTGGGCACAGGCGTGTGGAGAGAGGCATTGAAGATGTGCTGCCGCCCCTCCCAGTCCTGCTGCCTGGGGACCAACAGTGAGGCCCTCTCCCTGCAGAAGGCCACTCTCAGTCTTGCTGGGCTAGTGGAGGAAGCAGCGGGAGTCGTGGTGGCAAAGGGCTGGGCACAGAGACCTGGCGAGGTGACACGGGAGGTGACTGGGCTCATAGGCTGGCACCTGTTCACGTCACCGTCAGCCAAGCGGATAGAGGGGTGGGGGCCCTGCCTGCTGCAGCCTCCGGCCCCTCGGACTCTGTTGAGCCCCTTTCTGCTCTGGGTCTGCCAGGTGGTGCTCAGCCCTCATCCTCACGTTCATCTAGTCAAGCGGGGGAGGCAGTCATCCCAGGCAGGTGTGGGAGTGGGAGAGGCGGCCGCAGGTGTGGGGCCGCTGCCGCCAGGGGCCCTGCCCCCCAACTCCGGGAACTCCCACAGGCTCTGAGTTGTGGCCGTTTCATTTCCGCCTGCAGTTAGGCACCGGCTGTGAACGGAACACACATTACAGCCTGGGGAGCGAAAAGGAAACAAAAACGGGAAATGCGTCTGCTCTCAAGGATCTCATTAAAACGGTGAGAAAACGCAAATCTACCCACAAAATGGCCGGAGAACAAAACGCACCCAGCGGCCGTGATACTCACACTACTTACACCAGGAGGCTTCGGAAGGGACCGTGCAGGGGGGCTGAGGGGGGGTAATCAGAGGTGACATTAAATTCTCAAGAACACTGGCATGCGAGGACAACTGTGACCCAGGAAGACATTTGCTTCCAAGTATCCTACGGGGCCCCACGACTCCGGAAAGGCGCATCAGCAGGTACTAAGGAAGACGAGGCCGGCTTCCCGAGGTGGAAACTCAGGAGAGTTACCGGGAAAGTTTGTTAAAAAGGGCAGTTTAGGGCCGGGCGTGGTGGCTCACGCCTGTAATCCCAGCACTTTGGGAGGTCGAGGTGGGTGGATCATGAGGTCAAGAGATCGAAACAATCCTGGCCAACATGGTGAAACTAAAAATACAAAAATTAGCTGGGTGTGGTGGCGCGCGCGACTGTAGTCCCAGCTACTCAGGAGGCTGAGGCAAGAGAATCCCTTGAACCCGGGAGGCGGAGGTTGTAATGAGCAGAGATGGTGCCACTGCACTCTAGCTTGGTGACAGGAGAGCGAGACGCCGTCTAAAAACAAACAAAAAGGCAGGTTAGGAGGCCCCAGGTCTACAGGTTCTGATTCAGTAAATCAGGGTGGGCCTACATCTGCATCTGAGGAAGAGCCACAGGTAGCTGTGCTGTGGGAAGGGCTGAAACCATACTTTTTTTTTTTTTTTTTTTGAGTCTCCCTCTGTTGCCCAGGCTGGAGTGCAATGGTGTGATCTCGGCTCACTGCAGCCTCTCCTTCCGAGGTTCAAGTGATTCTCCTGCCTCAGTCTCTCGAGCAGGTGGGATAACAGGCGCCCATCACCATGCCAGGCTAATTTTGTATTTTTAGTAGAGATGGGGTTTCACCAAGTTGGCCAGGCTGGTCTCGAACTCCTGGCCTCAAGTGATCCACCTGCCTCTGCCTCCTAAAGTGCTGGGATTACAGGCTTGAGCCACCATGCTCAGCCAAAACCACACTTTTTTTTTTTTTTTTTTTTGAGGCGGAGTTTCACTCTCATCACCCAGGCTGGAGTGCAGCGGCATGATCTCGGCTTACTGCAACCTCTGCCTCCCAGGTTCAAGCGATTCTCCTCTCTCAGCCTCCCTAGTAGCTGGGATTACAGGCATGTGACCCCACACCCAGCTAAGTTTTGCATTTTTAGTAGAGACAGGGTTTCACCATGTTGGCCAGGCTGGTCTCGAACCCCTGACCTCAGGTGATCCACTCACCTTGGCCTCCCAAAGCTGGGATTACATGTGAGAGTCACAGTGTCGGGCCTTGAAACCACACTTCTAAGAGAATTGCTCTTCGGAAGGCATCAAGGCCCTTCCCTGCAGCACCCCTAGGAAGTATAGTACATCAGGTTTCTCTTAGGGAACTCCACTTCAGGGCCATGCCAGGCACAAGCCATACCACGTCATATCACACAAACACACAGGCCACAGGCCACACATACCACATCACACACACACACAACACAAACCACACACACATCACACGTACCACAAACCACACACACCACATCAAACATCACACACACCACAAGCCACACACCACAAACCACACATACCACATCACACACACCACATCACACATCACACACACCACAAGCCACACACCACATCACACACACACCACCACAAACCACACACATCACATCACACATCACACACACCACAAGCCACACACCACATCACACACACACCACCACAAACCACACACACCACATCACACACCACAGGCCACACACCACAGGCCACACACATCACACACACACCACAAACCACACACGCATCACATGCACCACAAACCACACACACCATATCAAACATCACACACACCACAAGGCACACACCACAAACCACACATACCACATCACACACACCACATCACACATCACACACACTACAAGCCACACACCACATCACACACACACCACCACAAACCACACACACCACATCACACACACCACAGGCCACACACCACATCACACAAACACACGCCACATCACACACACCACAAACCTCACACACACCACATCACACACACCACAAGCCACATCACATACCACAAACCACACACACCACAAACCACATCACACACACACATCACACATCACACAAACACATGCCACATCACACACACCACAAACCACACACACTGCATCACACACACCACAAGCCACACACTACATTACACACACAACACCAAAAACCACGCACACCACAGGCCACACACACATCACATATACACACATACCACAAGCCACACACACATCACACACACCCACAGGCAACACACACCACATCACACTAACCACACACATCACACAAACACACACTACACACACATTGCAAACCACGCTCACACCACATCACACAAACACACCACAAGCCACACACCACAAGCCACACATGCCATAAGCCACACACACACATCACACATACCACAAGCCACACTCACCACATCTCACACACATCACATCACACACACACACCATAAGCCACACAGACCACAAACCACACACACAAGGCACACACACCATATCACACAAACACGTCACAAGCCACACACACATTACACACACACAAGCCACAAAGACCACATTACACACATCATAAGCCACACACACCAGACTACAAACCACACACGTCACACACACACATAGCACACACAAGTCACACGTACCACATCATACACACACCATAAGCCACATGCACCCACACCACATCACAAATACCACAAGCCACACACACATCACACAAACACACACTACAAGCCACACACACGTCAAGTCACACACACCACATCACACATGCAGTACAAGCCATACACACCACAGTTCACACATACCACATCACACACACACTACAAGCCACACACACGTCACACACACATCACACACACACGTCACACACACCACATCACACACTACAAGCCACACACACCACAAGCCACACACACATCACACACCAAAACACCACAAATAACATACCACATCACACAGCACAAGCCATATACACATCACACGCACAGATTGCAAACCACACAAATATACTGCAAAACAAACACACCACACAAACACACATCACACGCCACAAGCCACACACTGCAGAACACACACACACTACAAGCCACACATACCACAAACCACACACACGACATCACACAAACACTGCCCAACACTCACCCACACACCCTGCTAACCCCACACACCATATACCATTCGTACACATCAGATCTACACATACTGCAAACCAGAAACACACACACACACACACACACACACACACACACGATGCACTCCACAGTCCCACAGAGGCATCACACACACCATATGCACCACACAAACACACCCTCAAACCCCTCCACACACCCCACACCTGCACAAGCCACACACACTACAAACCACATACACCTCACACAAACACACATGCGCACCACACACCGCACACCACACCCACACACTGCACCCGCATTCCCCAGATACACCAGAGGCCCATCGCCCCCTGGCGCAGGTGGGAGTCTGTGACCGGGACTGAGGAACTGTGACTCCAGGCAGGGCACATTTGCCACCCACGCAGGCAGGCAGCGCAGGCAGGATGACAGTGGCTCCCTCAGCCGGTTTGCGCCACTGGAGACTGTCCCTGCCTCCCTCAGCCTCGGCCACGCCGTGCGGAGAAGTGGAGGCCCTTGGCCGAGGCCCCGCACCGGCTCTGCGGTGACAGGGGCACTGACTAACAGCTCCAACTTATTGATCTCATTTTGCAGAGGGAGAACATGGATGCAGGGAAGGAAAGAGATCAGCTAGAGGTGGCAGCCACTGGGCCCCGGGCAGACTCTGCAGTCCCCGCGCCGAGCCAGTGCAGAGTCCCAGGCCGGGGCCAGACCACACCGACTCCTCCCTCCCCACCCCAGCCAGGGAAGAGAAACTTGTGGCAGGAGCGCGGCAACCTATGTGACCGCCACGGGGGTGCGACCCTCCCCGGCCTCTGGGGCCGTGGGCATAGCTGGGAGAGGCTGGGCCTGGCAGTGGCACCTGGGCACCACCTGGCTCCAAAGAGCAGCTCAGAGAAGACAGTGGAGCCAGTGCCTGCCCAGCCACAGGCCTGGGAGGAGGAATGAGGAAGGAGAGGCCACTTTTGACCTTTTCTCCGTCTCCCTGCCCGGGTCCAGACGCACAAAGCCACGGTCGTGTGGAGGGCAGGGTTTAGGCATGGAGCCCCTCGCAGGCCCGAGGGTCTCCCTCAGCTCCAGGGAGGCACCGCCTCAGCCTGCCATCTCCTCTCGGGCCTCAGGCCCTCTCTCTGGCCGCGGCCACCCTGCCTCCCTCCTCCTGAGCCCTGTTAGGACCTCTCTCCAGAGCTCAGGGAGGTGCTGTTGGGGAGGAGGAAGGGGGCAGTCAATTCTGCAAAGCATCTTCTAGAAACAGGCCACAGAGGCAGTGGATAGGGCCATGGGCATCCAGGCACCATGGGCATCCAGGCACCGCAGGCTGAGGGGCCCTGGCCGCTTGGCAAACCCCTCACAGCTCTGGAGCCGAGGGAACAGGTGAGAAACAGTCGCATTTCTTTTGCCCACAACTCCCCATGTTACAGGAACTAGTGGTCATTGGCCTCCATGTCCTCAGAGAGGCAGGGACAGCTGTGTGATGTGGGCCTGAGGTGGCCCTTCGGGGCCTCCCTAGCAGGGCTGCAGTGCCTCCATGTGAGCCAGAAAAAGGCACCTTCTCACGCCTGGCCTGGGCTCCTAAGTTCCACGTGGTACGGGTTCGGCCTGGCTTTGTGCTGCGCCCGGAGGCTGTTCCAGTCCAGGCAGTGCTGCCAGAGCAGCCAGGGTGTGAAGGGGACACGGGGCATGAAGGGGACATGGGGCCTGACTGCTTCTGCTTCGGTCACAGCACTTAGCACCTCAGAAGCCAAAACCTCAATGTGTGGTGGGGACGGGGGGTGGCAGGCAGGGGTGTAGGGAGTGGCCGGGAGGGCCAGGCCTGGTCAGAAGTTCAGAGGTGACCCAGGCCCAAGGCTGACACCAGCCAGCTTGAGCAGGTGGCCACAAGGAACCAGGCTCCCAGCCCCTCCTCGGGGGGCCCCGCTGGGGCCCTGGCACCTTTCCCAGCTCCAGCTGTGTGCCCGGCCGGAATCCAGGCCCAGGAGGGCCCACAGCACCTGTGGTTGCCTGGGGACAGCATGCGTGACTGGCTGGCCACGTGCTCATCCCGCCTCTGTCCTCCGCCTGGGCCTGGCTTTGCACTGCCTGCCTGCCCTCGGGGACAAGCGTGCCCATCTGACACCTCAGCACCTGCCTGCTCCCCGGGACACAGCCATCTGGCCTCACTGCTGCCTCTGCTCCATGCAACCCCCCTGCCCCGGCCTGTCACCTCTTGTTCTAGCCTCCACCAGAACTGTCCTGTGCGTCCATCAGGGTGTCCTTGGCACCTGGCTGGTAGGCTGTGTACAGCCAGGAAGTCCTCCTGTAAGCGCTCCATGCAGCTCAGCGCCAAGGGCCACAGACCTCAGCGAGGAGGTGGCCGAGGAGGGGATTATTAGAGCTCAGAGGCCCAGCTCTCCCTTTTCAGGCCACCATCAGGCCTTCCTGTGACCCTCTCAACAGGATGACCTCTGGTCTCTGCTTTGACCAAAAGCTGGAAGAAGAGTCTGACCCAAGTAGGCAACAGGAGGTGCAGGGAGGGTTAGAGGCGGGAAAAGCCCTGCTGCAGCGCTGCCAGCGGGCTCCTGTTGTGGCAGCGTCCTGAGGCCACACTTCTAGAAAGGCCTGGGACCCCCGCCCCAGCAGGGCTTGGGCACCCACAGGCCCACGCTGGGCTTCCGGGCCATCTGTAAAGCAAGATGGTCCAACTGTTTAATCTCCAAGACCACTTCTAAGTCTTTCAGAGCTGTGGCAAGGACAAAATCTCACCGAAAACCTGAAGCAGCAGGAAAAGCCAATGCTGCTGGCATGGGGTGCTTCATAATAATCGCGCCTGTCTGTGTGGGGCGGGCCGCAGAGCTGGCTTCACAGGCCGGCAGCCTGGGCACTCTCATGGGCCTTTAGGAGGGCCCCATGCTGGGTGTCATGCCCTGCTCTGGCTGTCTTGAAATTCTTGAACAGAAGTCCTGCATTTTCATTTTCCTCTGGGTCTCTCACAAATTATGTCGTTGGTGCTGGCTAAAGAGACTTGGAATGTTGCTCTGGAAGCACTGTGGACATGGCTGCAATGGTTCTGCTGTGCAGGATTTTGGAAGTGACTATTCCATTTCCAGTGCTTGGGGAAGGGACAGAAGATAAACCAATTAAGGAAGCGTTTGGTGAGAGTTGGGTGTTTCAAGGGGACTGGTGAGTCCTCTATCCGCAGCAGTGACCCTCCTTGGACTCGTGTGTAGCCAAGGCTCTGTGACCTTATTTAGACATCTCCTGCAGGGGCCGGGTGCGGTGGCTCACGCCTGAAATCCCAGCACTTTGGGAGGCCAAAGTGGGCAGATCACAAGGTCAGGAGTTTGAGACCAGCCTGACCAACATGGTGAAACCCTGTCTCTACTAAAAATACAAAAATTAGCCAGGCATGGTGGCACGTGCCTGTAGTCCCAGCTACTCAGGAGACTGAGGTAGGAGAATTTGTTGAACTCAGAAGGCAGGGACTGCAGTAAGCCAGGATCGCACCACTGCACTCCAGTCTGAGCAAGGGATCGAGACTCTGTCTCAAAAAAAAAAAAAAAAGAAATCTCCTGCAGGGGCGGACTGCGGCTCTTCTCTCATAGCCATCCTCTTCTTCCATTGTGTTAGAATCTTAGCTGGACACTACCGCAGAGACCAAAATTACCTTTCCCAGGTTCCCTTGCAGCTAGAAGTGTCTGCGTGATCAAGTGCAGGCCACATGGGATGTACATGGAAGCATCTGCCACCACGCAGGAACCTTCCTTCAGAAAGAGCTGGTGTGGGCTGGGTGAGGTGGCTCACGTCTGTGATCCCAGTACTTTGGGAGCCTGAGGCAGGAGGATTATTTGAGCCCAGGAGTTCAAGACCAGCCTGGACAATAAAGCAAGAACCCTATCTCTATAAAAAATACAAAAATTAGCTGGACATGGTGGCATATGCCTGTGGTCTCAGGTACTCTGGAGGCTGAGGCAGGAGTATCACCTGAGCCCAGGAGGTCGAGGCTGCAGTGAGCCATGACTGCACCACTGCACTCCAGCCTCGGTGACAGAATGAGACCTTGTCTCAAAAAACAAATAAAACTTAAATTTTTTTTTTGAGATGGAGTTTCACACTTGTCACCCAGGCAATAGTGCAATCTCGGCTAACTTATTAAATCTCCCCTCTCAGGTTTAAGCCATTCTCATGCCTCAGCCTCCTGAGTAGCTGGGATTACAGGCACCCACCACCACACCCAGCTAATTTTTGTATTTTCAGTAGAGATGGGGTTTCAGCATGTTGGCCAGGCTGGTCTCAAACTCCTGACCTTAGGTGATCCGCCCGCCTCGGCCTACCTAAGTGCTGGGATTAAAGGCGTTAGTCACCGCAACCGGCCAAATTTTTTTTTTTTTTTTTTTTTTTGAGATGGAGTCTTGGTCTGTCGCCAGGGTGGAGTACAGTGGCACAATCTTGGCTCACTGCAACCCCTGCCTCCTGGGTTCAAGCCTGCCTCAGCCTTCCAAGTAGCTGGGACCACAAGCGTGTGCCACCACGCCTGGCTAATTTTTGTATTTTTAGTAGAGACGGAGTTTCACCATGTTGGCCAGGATGGTCTTGATCTCTTGACCTCGTGATCCGCCCATCTTGGCCTCCCAAAGTACTGGGATTAAAGGTGTGAGCCACCGCGCCCGGCCCAAATTTTTTTTCTAAAGAAAGAGCTGGTTTGTATTCTTCTTCTTCTTCCTCACTGCCCCATTGCTGGTATTTGTGCCATTCTCTTCCTAGTCACCTAGATGTGTGCACTGAGTTCTCAAGTTGTGACCATTTGTCTTCCATGAATGCTCTCTAGTCTTTTTTTTTTTTTTTTTTTTTGCCGCCTCTGCAGTCCAGGCAGGGGCCTCCTCATGGGTCTCCCCTACTTCAGTAGCTCTAGCTCTGCCCTTCTCCAGGGCTGTGGTCACTCATCTGCCTTTAGCACTCTTTAATACTCTGCTCAAAAAGCTTCGGAGTCTCTCAGAATACAGTCTGAAATCCTGAGTCCAGTATCTGAGGCCTCCTCTTCCTTCCAGTCCTATCTGCCTGTGCTCCTCTAAACCCATCTGTTTGGATTATTTGCAGTTTTCTAAAGACATCTCTTCCTTCCAGGCTGGGTGTAGTGGCTCATGCCTGTAATCCCAGCACTTTGGGAGGCCAAGGAGGGCAGGATCACCTGAGGTTGGGAGTTCAAGACCAGCCTTGACCAACATGGTGAAATCCCGTCTCTACTAAAAAATATATATATAAAAAATTAGCTGGGCATGGTGATACACACCTATAATCCCAGCTACTCAGGAAGCTGAGGCAGGAGAATTGCTTGAACCTGGGAGGTGGAGTTTGCAGTGAGCCAAGAACGTGCCATTGCACTCCAGCCTGGGAGACAGAGCAAGACTCCATGTCAAAATAAAACAAAAAACCACCCGATCTCTTTCTTCCTTTCCTGTCTTACATCTGTATGGCTGCTTCTTCCTCCTACTGAAATCCAAATATCACCTTTTTTAATTTTTCTGAGACGGAGTCTTGCTCTGTCACCCAGGCTGGAGTGCAGTGGCACGATCTCAGCTCACTGCAGCCTCGCCTCCCAGGTTCGAATGATTCTCCTGCCTTGGCCTCCTGAGTAGCTGTGACTACAGGCACGAGCCACCAGGCCCAGCTAATTTTTTTGTCTTTTTAGTAGAGAGGGGGTTTCACCATGTTGGCCAGCCAGGCTGGTCTCAAACTCCTGACCTCGGGCTTCCCAAAGTGCTGGGATTACAGGCGTGAGCCACCACCACACCCAGCCCAAATTTCACCTTTTTAATAAAGTCTCTCCTACCAGCTTCCCACCCAGCAGCACTTTCTCTCCCTTTGACCTATACAATATAATTTGCACCACACTTTTTCTCGAACTTTTCAATTACAAAAGCAATATAACACTGAAAAGTACTTAAAAAAACTGTAAGGACAATCATGCATATTCCCATTTCAACAAGTGAGTTCACATTTGGATATCCTCTTGTCCTTGGTGATATGCATGCATATTTTTACATAATTGTAATCACAGTAGACATATGACTTTGATTTGTTTTCACTTCTAGCCAACATTTCCCCAATCTTTCCACATAGTCTTTTCAAAGCTGCAGAGTTTTAAAAAGAGGTCAAAATAAAAGTCCTTAAGTGATGATAGCATCTCGAGATTGTGTCTCCTAGAGTTTACATAGGATTTATTAAACCATCGTATCACTGGACATTTGGATGGGTTTTACTTTTAGCTATCATAGACTGGAAGCTGTCTGAAAGGAAGAAGGATAGATCTTAAGTTTTCTTTGTATTCCTAGCATCTAGCAAAATACTTCAATCAATATTTACTGGATCGACCAGGCACGGTGGCTCACACCTGTAATCCCAGCACTTTGGGAGGCCAAGGTGGGCAGATCACTTGAGGTCAGAAGTTTGAGACCAGCCTGGCTAATATGGTGAAATCCTGTCTCTACTAAAAATACAAAAATTAGCTGGGTGTGGTGGCGGGCTCCTGTAACTCAGGAGGCTGAGGCTCGAGAATCACTTGAACCCAGGAAGTGGAGGTTGCAGTGAGCCGAGACTGCACCACTGCACTCCAGCCTGGGCAACAGAGCGAGACTCTGTCTCAAAAACAAAAGTTATTGGATGTATGGGTAAATAAATGAATAAGCACTCATGTTGGATACCTTTAGGCATAATTATTTTTTTCTGTTGAATATTTTCCTAAGATAAATTTTCCTGAGATCAGTAAGTCAAAGGGCATTAATATTTTTTTGGCACTGCACATTATGGCAGATTGTATTTTCCAAAAATAGTCACACCAATAAACGTTCCATCTGACATGTTGTGATGTGGCACATTCCTCCATTGAGTGGTAGGGGTCTGTGTTCCTTCCCCTTGACATTGGACAGTTCTTTGTAGCTGCCTTGACCAAGAGAATGCACTGGAAGAAACGTTACTTCCAGTGGGCATGGTGGTTCACACCTGTAATCCCAGCACCTTGGAGGGCCGAGGTGGGTGGATCACAAGGTTAGGAGTTTGAGACCAGCCTGACCAACATGGTGAAACCCCCATCTCTACTAAAAATAAAAAAATTAGCCAGGCGTGGTGGCGCGTGCCTGTAATCCCAGCTACTCAGGAGGCTGAGGCAGGAGAATCGCTTGAATCTGGGAGGCAGAGGTTGCAGTGAGCTGAGATTGCACCATTGCACTCCAGCCTAGGCAACAGAGCGAGACTCCGATCAAAAAAACAAAACAAAACATGGTACTTCCAAAGCTAAGCTATAAATAAAAGGCAACATGCTTCTGCCTCTCTCACTTTCTCAGGACACTGGCCCTTGGAACGCAGACACCATGTTATGAGGAAGCCCAGGCTGTGTGTGGAGGCCGAGTGTGGGTGTTCTACCAATATCTCCAGTTAGGCTCCTAGTAAGCAAGCATCAACTGCCAGACATGTGAACTTGCAGACATGGTGGAACAGAGAGGAGCCATCCCCACTGTGGCCTGTCTGAATTCCTGGCCCATGGAGAGAGGTACTAAATGGTTATTGTGGTTTCGGGGTGCTTCGTTTAAAGAATTCACGCAGACCATTCAACTGGAAGGAGAGTGTCATACTAAATTTAATTTTGAGATGCAAACCGCCAGGTTTGGGGCCTGGCAGCTTAGGTTCAGATTTCCTTCTGCCAAGTCTTTCCCGAGTCAGGGGACTCCTCAGGCTGTCCCGTGGATGACACTCCTCCCCACTAGGAACACAAGGGGCCTTTCTTTGGAGTTGGAGCTCATTAAGCTGGTGCCTGTATGCTGGGCCAAAACTATCACAGAGCTGCCTGATTCCAGTCTACACACCATGTGTTTGAGAAAGAATCACGCCTGGCTGCTGCTCCTGAGAAAACAAGCTTTGCCCCCACTGGAGCTGATCACCACCTTCTGCCTTCCCTCCTATGGGATGCAGTGTATGAAAGCAGAGTCTGATTCGGGAGTGTTATTTTTTCCTTCTAGTTTAGAAATAGGAAAGGAAGGAGACTGTTTTCTTGGTATGCCAGAAAGCCCAGCCTTCAGGATACAAGGGTGCTTCTGTCTATGACTGGGGAATGAATGGCCAGGTCTCGGGAAGGGAAGGACAGAAGGAGCAGGAGACAGACAAAGCTGGGCTAGCACGGTTGGGGTGGAGTGGGTGTCAAGGCTGTGAAGATCTGCAGCTCAGCGTGATCCAGGGATGAGACAGTTGCTTTACAGTGCCAAAGGGGCCATTTCCCAGTTTTATACCTATCTGCTCTTTTTTCCTTCACCTAAAAGCAGTCCATTCATTATTTTCACTTTGAGCTTCTCAATTACTTCTAGGTATGAAGAGTATCTTTTCATTTATCATTTTTTTAGAGACGGGGTCTCACTATGTTGCCCAGGCTGGTCTCCAACTCCTGAGCTCAAGTGATCCTCCTGCCTCAGTCTCCCAAAGTGCTGGGATTACAGGGGTGAACCACCACATCCAGCCCATCTTATCAGAAATCAGTGTAGGGTGGGGTGTGGTGGCTCATGCTAGTAATCCCAGCAGGTGGATCACTTGAGGTCAGGAGTTCGAGACCAGCCTGGCCAACATGGTGAAACCCCGTCTCTAAAAAAACACAAAATTAGCTGGGTGTGGTAGCAGGCATCTGTAATCCCATCTACTCGGGAGGCATGAGAATCGCTTGAACCCAGGAGGCAGAGGTTGCAGTGAGCTGAGATCACGCCACTGCACTCCATCCTGGGTGACAGAGCGAGACTCTGTCTCAAAAAAATAAAAAATAAATCAATGTGAAAGACTAGTTGTCCCCTCCCAATTAATGACAATGCTTAGTGCATTGAGGCCAGTGGCTTTTCTAGCCAGACTGATTTTGGTTTGAGGCAGAAAAGGATTTACATACAAATCTCATCCACAGTAGTGCCTGGGACTGTCTGCATGCAAGCTTGCTAAGAAATATCCTCAGGGTTACCGCGGTGCTGTTCTCCACACCCAACCACCTGTTAGACTCTCCTTCCTAACTCCGACTGAGGTGCTGCCCTCTGTAGAATCCATAACCTGTCCCATTCCAGGTCAATGCAGTTCATTTAGTGGGAAAATGTTATTACTGATGAACATCCAGGGATCAAATTATAATGTGGCTCCGAGCTAATGCCTAACAATCCTGCACACCCAGCAGAAAGCTACTGGTATACCCAGTGAGATATGGCAATGCCACTGGGGTCCAAGAGGTGTAGGTGCTGATTGTACAAAACCCTCATTCTAACTGAGCAGAGAGAGCCCCATACGGGTCCTTCCCTGAAGCCTTCTTGCCAGAGAGCCCAGCCGTGTGCTGCTTATCCTTGAAGACTTTTGACCACACCACATCCAGGGACAGCTGTGACTAAAGACACCCAGAAGGACAGACAGGCCAGCTAGCCCTTCCTGCCCTCCGCCCCCCAGTGGTCCCTGTAGCATTTAGGACAGTGTTGTTCCTGTCGCACGTAAGTACGGTGTCCTCACCCCCAGTTTACTGAGGAAGACCCCTAGAAGCACTGGAATGAGTTACATCATTTTCCTAACACCTTTACTTTTCAAGCAGTTCCCCTGCTGCAGCTGTCCAGGCCCAGGAGTGCTTCCTCCTTCTGAGGTCTAGCCACAAAAGGAAAGCCAGTGTGCTTGGAGGGATTAAAAAGTGTCCTTTGGAGATGAATGTGAGGCTTTCCCAAAAAGTAGTTTTAGCCATTGACAAGTATACTTGAACAGTGGCACAGCTCAGACTAGTAAGAAACTCAGTTCTAGTGCAAGGATGAGACAACAGGAGGACCTACTGTTTGACTCAAAGTCACTTCTGAGTCCATTCATGCAGCTGCCGAGTGCCAGAGGAGGGGCATAGATCTAATCACTCACTAGGAGAAATGACTGCCATCTGGAGTGGTCAGGACTAGCTCCAAATAGCAGGTTTAATTAGAGTGAAGTCTCAATGCAGGGGAAGACAGTAGACTGGGAGGGAGCATCCCCAGAGAGTGATCAGGATGGGCAGGAGGTAACACAGAGAGAACCCAGCAAGCAGTGAACAGCCTGCACCGGCTGGAGCCAAGGGTTTAGGTGCATGAGGCCAGGTTGGGGCCAGATTGTGTAGGGCTTTAAATGTCAGGCTAAGGAATTTATCAGGGGGATGAAATGATCAAACAGGTGTTTTAGGAAGATGAATTTGAAGAGAATGTGCAGGATGAATTGGAAAATCTGGAAGCATGGCAACAATTAGAAGGCTGTGAGATTAATTAGGCTGTCGCAGTAGTCCTGTGTGAATTGATAAGGGTGTAAATGAGCATAGTGCTGGCAGAAGTGGAAAGGTCCAGCTGCAAGAGACATTGTTAAGAAAGAATGGATCGAGTTTGCTGCCTGATTGGACTGGGGACCCAGGGAGCTCCAGGAATTAAGGATGACACCAGAATTTTGAGTGTGGGCAACTGGTAGTACAATGAACAGAACAGGGATGTAAGAGGAGGAAGCTGATCTGAGCAGATGTGAACCCAGTTCCAGACATGGAGTTGCAGAATATCCAATGTTTGACAGGTAGATGGAAATTAACGCTACAGCTCAGGAGAGACATTGTGCTTGGTGATGAATTTGGGAATCAAAGGCAGGGAGGTGATAAATGAAGTAGAATGAATGAGATCGCTAAGGAAAAGCATATACAGTGAATCAGAGGACCAAAGACTGACCTTTGAGGAATGTGCGCATTTCCATTACAAAACTGATAAACCGTGTTCTTGATGTCCTCAGACTCTTAACTAAAATCCAAATTAATTCTACCAGCTACATTTAATCCAAGTGCTGACTTTTTAAATGTCAATACTGTCAAACCTCCTTTAATAATATTTTAAAATATACATACACTTAATACATTACTTAAGCCACCCCGCATGCTGCGTTTTTACTGTTAAAATATCAGTGTCAAGTATATTTTCGTTTGAGAAAGCCACGCAACATAACATTCATATCTCTCAGTAGAAACTAAATTATAAACACTGAATATGCTTCTAAAAGAAATCTGGCTTAAGGATGATATTTATAGACAAAGAAAATGATGAAAAAGTGAATCTAATCTAGAAGATTAGTGGATCTGATCCCAAAAGAAGTCAAGCAATCAAAGAAAAACTTGTGACATATATCCTGTAAATAACATCTGATCAGAGATATTATTAGTAGACATTTATTCATTTTAACACAAGGACTAAAAAAATGGCCTTATTTGCAGTGCACTGTCTTCCTGAGGGGTGAATTCAAATGAATCCACCAAAGTATTTTTAATAAAAGCTATATTTAAGTACGAACTGGCTCAAATATTTGGGAAGAAAAGTTAATATAGGAAAACTACCCAAAGTACAGTAATCCACACTAGACTTATTAATAGTATGCAAACAAAACATCTTTTTAAGTGTGTATCCCTATGTATATATTTACTGTAGACTGCATTTGTTAATAGTTACTTTGAAAATAAAATATTATAGCTTGGAATTTTGAGACCAAAAGCTATCTAAGTCCTATAAAGAAAAAAAGACCTTTTGTCTTATGCATTGTTAAAATTTTTCTCCACAGTGTTTTTAAGAAAGTATATGCAACTGTATAGTTCAACAGTATAACAATTATTATTCCAAGGCATCTTCAGTAATTTTTGTAATAGAAAATGTAAACATGTTCATATATTTAACATGTTTGATATTTTATTCTAGAATATCATAGCAAATACATGTTTAACATACACCAAAAGCACTTAAATGGGTTTCCTTTGGACATCAACTTTTAAAAACACGAACAACTTTTTAAAAGACAGAATTTACAGAGCGAGAACTGTACTGACTTGAATTAGGAATTTACTAATTACTGGGGATACTTCAGTGAGTCTGCGTATGTGTATTATTAATACACCTTACACTAAACCACACTGCAGATAACAAAAAAATACTTCTCTTCAAGAGAGTAGTATGACTGTATTCAAAATCTGAAGGTAAGACAAAATGGGACGCACATATAATACTGATATACAGTTTTTCAGAAAAGACTAGTTTCAGCTGTTTCCAGGTTGACACAGATAATGGAAGCAGTCTCTAATATGTTAATCAAGAAAATACATGCAGTTGCCGGCTACTATATATATAGAAAATAAAGATGGCGAGTCAAACAAAACATACAAAGTTGGTAACTTCTCACCCTCCAGATATTTGGAACATATGAAAAAAATTTAAACAGATAGGTATCACTGTGATCTTAAAAAGAGAACTCTTTAGTAACACGGTATTATGGAATAGTAAAACTGATTTGCTAAAAACCAAAGTGATAAACAGTTTTCTTGATGTCCTCAGACTCTTAACTAAAATCCAAATTAATTCTACCAGCTACATTTAATCCAAGTGCTGACTTTTAAAATGTCAATACTGTCAAACCTCCTTTAATAATATTTTAAAATATACATACACTTAATACATTACTTAAGAGTTAATCTCATTTCTTGGAATGTGGGCTATGGGCTAACTTGCAGAACACTGGGGAAACATAAAAAACACCAAGTCATCAATTTTCTTATTTTCTAAGTACTTATGCTATTAAATAAAATGACTGGAGACTGGGCACAGTGGCTCACGCCTATAATCTCAGCACTTTGGGAGGCTGAGGTGGGTGGATCACCTGAGGTCAGGGGTTCGAGACCAGCCTGGTCAACATGGTAAAACCCTGTCTCTACTAAAAAATACAAAAATTAGCCAGGCGTGGTGGTGTGTGCCTGTAATCCCTGCTACTCGGGAGGCTGAGGTGGGAGAATCGCTTGAGCCTAGGAGGAAGATGTTGAAGTGAGCTGAAATCGCACCACTGCATTCCAGTCTGGACAACAGAGACCCTGTCTCAAAAAAAGAAAAAAAAAAAAGACTGAAAAATGTTTTTTGTGGTGGAAGAATCAGGTAGATGATTCTTATTTAGGGGTTATAATGAAAAAAAGACTAAAAATCTATTTCATTAAGGGGAATCGCACTATTTTGAGTCAATAAAAATCTGACGGGTTGCAGTTTTGTAGTCAACTGAAATTCCTGAAAAAGATAAAATATTAAAGGTAATGTCTCTTGATATAGAAGCTACAGGACATATTTTTATAATGACATTTCATAATAGCTACATTTTTCATTAAATCTCAGAACTCTGTAACATACAGACATGTATATTTTATTTCAGGAGAGGCAGTGGCTCAGAGATGTTTAGTTTCAACCTCTGGTTCAGTGAAATAAAAGTCCAAATGTCTGGAATTAAATATATGACTTGCTACTCGCCAAAGATCCACAATATATTCACGCCAGATAGACCAAGATTAACTCTCCTATAAAGAGAAAACAAAGTTTCATTAGAATTGCTTGCCAAGCATTTAAGCATTTTATTAATAACAAAAATCTTTATGAGTAATACATGTTTAATTGATATTTAATGTGATTCTGCAATGAATTATGTTATACATGGCTTAAGAGGTGAATTTAGTGATAGTAACTACTTGCTTAAAACCAAAATTTAGAATAAATATATTTATGGAGTGTTGAAAATTAGTTTTTCAGTAAACAAGAACTATTACACCAGGTAGTAGCTACCAGAACAATTTTAATAAGCAAGACTGAAGTAAAAGTATCAATTACATTTAAAGATGGAAGATACAGAGATGCCAGCCTCTCAGAGAACTGTATTGACTTGACTTCAATTAGGAATTAACTAACTACGGGGGATACTTTAGTGAGTTTGCTTATGTGGATTACTAATACGTCTTAAACTAAACCATACTGCAGATAACAACAAAAACATATATACTTCTCTTCCAGAGAGTAACATGACTCTATTCAAAGTCTGAGGGAATGAGAAGAGGGCTATAGGAGAAAAAAATTACTCACCTAACAAAATAAAAAAATCAACAGACAATGTCTGAAACTGAAGAATCAAGAGAGCTGTATACCTCTATTATTAGGAACTATGAGAGTAATAACAGAAGAAAAAGCCACGGGGGAATACAGTCTACTTTGGGAAGCAGACTTGAGGAATACAGGGATTTGCTCATTTCTGTCATGAACTTTTAGCCCTATGTGACTTTTTAAATCATGAGAATATATTAACTTTGGTAAAAAGTTGCCAAAAATGCTCTTCAAAACAAGTAATTTCTATCAGTTTTCCACTTCTTCACACCCTCACCAACACTACAAATGATAAATATCAATTTGATAGAAAAAAAGTTAATTTTGACTTATTTGTGCATGAGTCTAAGAATCTTTTTGTGTTTAGGAGCTGTTTGCACACTTTACGAAGAAATCTTTCATGTCTTTGTCCATTTTTCTAATAAAATCATGTATGTTCTTTATATATAATAAATATTAGCTTGGGTTTGCTATATTTGAAAACCCAATTACTATTGTTCATATTATTGCAAACTAATGCTTTGTTTCAGTTTGTTATTTTGCTTTCAACTTATAGTGTCTTTTCCTGAACACAACATTTAAGTCACTGTGCAGTCAATTCTGTCTAGATTTTTTTTTTCTTTTGCAAGCAGAACCTTCAGCTGATTCCAGTTACTGCACAAATATCTGGCATTAAATTGATAATGTATTTGGATCAATCGGTGGCTTTATGGTCTTGAATCCAAATGGACTATATTTGAGCAACTCACTTATTTCCTTTAAGTTACAGGAAAGTTTTTAACCATTTGTTTTAGAATGTATTTAAAAAATTATTCATGTTTGAAAGGTTAATAATTTCCAAGTTTTCCCCCGAGTTTAAAAACACTTACTAGTTTTAGTCTAAAATGCTTAATTTTCCACATATAGGTTGCTCATTAAGAGAAGATAAGCACTTTAAAAATTATATCAATTTCTTTTGGCCTTTCAGTAAATTTCAGTATATTTCAGTAAATAAAAAAGTGCTGCTCCACTAAGCACTTTTTCATTTTAATGCATATGACAGACCGTATATGGCACTCAAACCTCATACTATCATGACAAACCATTTATGCATCAATATATCATTTGGATCAACAGAAGAAAAGATACATTTTCAATTAAAAACAAAACTTAATTATTTATATTATACAGGTTGAGCACCTGTAATCTGAAAATCCGAAATGCTTCAAAACCCAAAACTTTTTGAGTGACAACATGATGCTCAAAGGAAATGCTCACTGGAGCATTCCGGATTTTTAGATTAGGGATGATCAACCAGTAATTATTGCAAATATTCCAAAATCTGAGAAAATCAAATCCAAAACACTCCTGGTTCCAAGCATTTCAGAGCAAGAATACTTGATCTGTATTAACAACATAGTTATATCAAATTCCATATTCCATCTAATATATATGTGTAAGCATATTTATAACCAAACATTCCTAGAAACTTTAGGGAAAATTTGACATGGGAGAACATCCAAGATATACCATAAGACTAAAAATTAGATCATAAATTTAGTACTATGTTTGGATACATTTTTTTTTAATTAAGGTGGGGTTTCACCATGATGGCCAGGCTGGTCTTGAACTCCTGACTTCAGGTGACCCACCCACTTTGGCCTCCCAAAGTGCTAGAATTACCTGCATGAGCCACCGCGCCCGGCCTGTTTGGATACATTTTTAAGCAAAAGAAATAAAAATAAAGCCAGGTGGAATGGACTATGCTTGTAACCCCAGCACTTTAGGAGGCCAAGGCAGTTGGATCACAGCATGGGCAATACAGTGAGACGCTGTCTCTACACATAATTAGAAATTAGTTCTATTTTATACACTGCTGTGTTATTTAAATACTTGTCTACTGAGTATGCATTATTTTCATAATTTAAAAATAAAAAATCCTATTTAGATGCCTCACAAAAGAGTTTCCTGCTCTTTCCTACATTAAAAAATATATGATAAAAGACGTGAATAGCCAGTCATGGTGGCTCACACCTGTAATTCCAGCACTTTGGGAGGCCAGGCAGGTGGATCACCTGAGGTCAGGAGTTTGAGACCGGCCTGGCCAACATGGTGAAGCCCATCTCTACCAAAAATACAAAAATTAGCTGGGCATCGTGGTGGGCACCTGTAGTCCCTACTTGGGAGGCGGAGGTTGCAGTGAGCTGAGATAGCGCCACTGTACTCCGGCCTGGGCGACAGAATGAGACCCCATCTCAAAAAAAAAAAAAAAAAAAAGCTAATAAATGTTCATATTTGTTTACAAATTTCTGTTCATGTCTGTTTTAATCTTTGCATCTATTTAAAGACAGGAGCTTTGCTTTCTCTAGAGCAGTGCTGTCCAATGAAAATACAATATGATATGAACCACAAATGCAAGCCACATAATTTTAAATTTTCTAGTATATATCTAATAAAGTAAAAAGAAACAGATGAAATTAAGAATATATTCCACTTAACTAAATAGATCCAAACTAGTATTTCAATATGTAACAAACAGATACAGTTATTAAGGAGTTATCTTACTTTTCAGGGGCTATGTCTTTGAGATCTATTACAAGTTTTTACTTTAGTGCACCTCAGTTTGGACTAGTCATATTTCAAGCGTTCAGTGCCACATGGGGCTGGTGGCTACTGGGCTGGACAGCACAGTTTTAGGACATGTGTAAACTCTAAATTACAAGCAGGATGCTATCTAAAACTTAAAAGAGGCATGCATATTAGAAGCGGATATGACTACAATCCCTTCTGCTCCAAGCCCATCTCCCCACTTTTTTTTGCTAGCGTAAGGTTACTTACTATGGCAGAGCTGGACCCAGAACTCAGGTTCTCCAACCCCCGGATCAGGCACTACACGTATCCCTACTTTAGCTGGTGTCTACTTATTTCATATGTCACTTGATACATTAAAATTTGTAATCATCAAAATGACAATACAAAAATTTTGAATTTCTTGCAACATGTGAGCTTTGCTACCAAGTATGCAAAGAATTTCAACTGACTGCTTTTCCATTCCAGTTAATGATATTATGGAATGGGTACCGGCTTAGTCTCTCTGGAAGTGTAAACACTTTGCAGAATGCTGTGTGTCTGAAATGAAATGGCTTGAAAAAAAGAGACTCCAGATTTAAAAAAACTTTTTTAAACGTTAAGAGTCTAATTTTTATCTATCTCTGAGTTATTCCTCCAGGGAACACAACTATAATGCTACTGACATCATTCATTTGCCTTTTACCAATGGGTTCTGAAGAGTTAGTTAATGGACTTGCCCAAAATAGCAGAGCTAGTTTGTGACAGGGCTAAAGTCATTATCTACTGTTCAATCCATAAATTTTCAGTTACATGCTGCTACCTTCTGTAGAATCTTAACATAGTAAGAAAATTTGTAAATAACTCCTTATGTTTTTAAAACATAAATACCTACCCAAGCATTCCTGACTCTTTGGTTTTTATGATGTAGAGAAACATCAACAATGTATGAAACATATTATTTCTGCCCTGGAACAAAGACAAAAAAAAAAAAGATTTAAATCAAATCAAAAAGATTCAATCTGGTAGGTAAATGCGTATCTTACCAAGTCATAGCCTACTACTCAGAATTCCATATAATTCAGACTTTCATTTATTCATTAAACAAAATGCCTACGCTTTGTGCTAGGAAGTGGGAATATTGCAGTGAGTAAGACAGAAAGGATACATATAACCAAGGACATAAGGCCTGATAGGAAAGGCAGACAGTAAACTAAGAATTATAACAAAGTATAAGGAATGCTACGAGAGGAGGTGTAGGTGCCATAGGAACACACGAAGATGCAGTATCTGATTTAGGCTGGTTAGGGACAGAATGCCTCCCTGAAGGAAAGATTTTTAAGTTGCAACCTGAAAGATAAGCAGAAAGGTAACAAACTGGCCCCTGTACACCACACACAAAAAAGGCTCTATCCCTAAAATTAACGGCATAAACAAGTGTTGGGATGAAAAAAGCTTTCAGTCATACTTTAAAATACATCAGAGTATACTTTAGCATATAAGTAACATATTAAATATAAATTTATTTTTTATTTACTGAGACGGAGTCTCACTCTGTCACCCAGGCTGGAGTGCAGTAGTGCGATCTCGGCTCACTGCGACCTCCGCCTCCTGAGTTCAAGCGATTCTCCTGCCTCAGCCTCCTGAGTAGCTGGGATTACAGGTGTCCGCCACCACATCCGGCTAATTTTTGAATTTTTAGTAGAGACGGGGTTTCACCATGTTGGCCAGGGTGGTCTTGAATTCCTGACCTCGTGATTTGCCCGCCTCAGCCTCCCAAACTGCTGGGATTACAGGCATGAGCCACTGCACCGGGCCGAAATATAAATTTATTTTATCTGCAAGGGAATACGAGGCAGCATTTTGCTAGCTCTAAAATCAAACTAGTTTATGGAATTTTTAGTCTGTAAAAATAGCTCTTACTTTAGATTTTCAATTTACTGATTAACTTTTCCCCACTTACTCTGATTTAATGCGTTTTTAGCTTAAGAATCAGAGAGAATGTATGATTTTTAAAAGATTGTGTTTATACATTAAGAAAAGGAAAAAAGATGGTTAAAAAACAGAAAAAGATTGGCATGAATATTCACAAGAACTTCAATGGCCCAAAATATTTACATACAAAGTTAAAATAGGCCAGGCGTGGTGGCTCACGCCTGTAATCCAAGCACTTTGGAGGCCAAGGCGGGCGGATCACCTGAGGTCGGCAGTTCAAGACCAGCCTGACCAACATGGTGAAACCCCGTCTTTAAATTAATAGAAAAAAAAAAGTTAAAATATTAAACTTACAAGAAATGAAATGATTATCTCTTTCTGAGAATCTGATGACACAATTTATCATTATAGCCAATGTAAAATTTTTTAGTAAAGATGCTGGTAACAAAAATAACTGTAAAGATTATCAACAGAACTGATACTTGCAATTAAGACCAAAAAACCTGCATGTGCCTATAATCTTAGCTACTCAACAGGCTGAGGCAGGATTGCTTGAACACAGGAATTTGAGACCAGCCTAGGCAACACAGCAAGACTACCTCAAAAAAAGAAGTAAAACACATCAATGAAAGTATAAATTGATACAATAACCTTTATTATAAAGTAATTTGGTAATATATTATTTTTAAAGTTCTAAAAGTGTTTTGACCTAGAATTCCACTGTTAGAACTCTGGGCTAAAGAAATGCAGACAGCTATGTGCATGAAGATACATTTTTAAGCAGTATTTATAAACTAAAAAATCAGAAATACCCAAAAGGTACAACAGGACAGAAATGGTTGAATACATTATGCTAGTGAAGTTTTTTTTATAGCCACTAAAAAGTATTTTTAGGCTGGGTGCACTGGGTCATGCCTGTAATCCCAGCACTTTGGAGGCCAAGGTGGGCAGATCGCCTCAGGTCAAGAGTTCAAAGCCATCCTGGCCAACATGGTAAAATCCCATCTATAATAAAAGTACAAAAATGGCCAGGCGCAGTGGCTCACGCCTGTAATCCTAGCACTTTGGAGGCCAAGGCAGGTGGGTCGCCTGAGCTCAGGAGTTCCAGACCAGCCTGGGCAAAACAGTGCAACCCCCATTTCTACTAAAATACAAAAAGTCAGCCAGGCATGGTGGCAGGCGCCTGTAATCCTAGCTACTTTGGAGGCTGAGGCAGGAGAATCACTTGAACCAGGGAGGTTGAGGTTGTAGTGAACTAAGATTGTGATCCTGCACTTCAGCCTGGGTGACAGAGTAAGACTCTGTCTCAAAAAAACAAAATAAAACACCAAAAACTAGCTGGGTATGGTGGTGGGTGCCTATAATCCCAGCTACTGGGGAGGCTGAGGCAGGAGAATTGCTTGAACCCAGGAGTCAGAGGTTGCAGTGAGCTGAGAATGCGCCACTGCACGCCAGCCTGGGCGACATGAGAGAGACTGTCTCAAAAAACAAAACAACAAAAAATTTTTTATGATGTTTTAATATTATGGAAAATTATGTTATAAAGCTAATATTTAAAAGCAGGATATAAAACTATATAATTTTAGCCCATAAGAAATACAAAGAAAGGGCCAGGTGCAGTGGCTCACGCCTGTAATCCCAGCACTTTGGGAGGCTGAGGTGGGAGGACTGCTTAAGGCCAAGAGTACATGACCAGTCTGAGCAACACTTTTTGCAGAGACTCTTGTCTCTACCAAAAATAAATAAATTAGCCAGGTTTACTAGTGCATGCTTGCAGTCCTAGCTACTTGGGAGGCTGAGGTGGAAGGGCTTCTTGAGCCCATAAGTTCAAGGCTACAATGAGCTATGATTGTGCCCCTGCACTACAGCCTGGGTGACAGAGCTAGACTCTGCCTCTAAAAAAAAGAGGTAAGACCAAAATGAAATTTACCAAAAGGCAATACACCAATCAAAAAATCAACAACGGCTGCCTCAGTTAATGGATGAGTGATTTTCCTTCTTTTTCTTTATACTTTCCCAAATTAAGCACATATTACTTTTATAGTAAGAAATATAGATGTATGAAACACATTTCCCCTAATTTAAAACATTTACTACTTCTATTAACACCAGATTATAATTTTAAAAACATTGTCAAAGCAAATCACCCCAGACATTCTGTAACAGCCCTTTCCCTACATAGAAATACCTTTGGCAGGTTGTATACATGACGCTGGTAGATCAGCTCATAATGGGGAGGGTTGATGGCACTCTGATAAATGCAAAAAACATTCTCATTCGTAACATCTATAAAGGAAGGAAATATGCTGCATTAAAAAACCAAACCCCAGAGACATTTAGTGTGAAAATCTCAACACATTCTTTTAGGAGAGGTTTATACCTGGCTTATTTGGTGTCTGAACAAAGTGCTGAGAAGTAAAAGTTTTTCCGTCGGGATACTTAGGATGTGGAGGTAATCTGGAATCAAGGTAGGTGCAAAATACATGCATGATGATCTGAGGATGAAGAAATAATTTTTTTTTCTTAAGGCAGCATGAAAATCTAGCATGGATGAAGCTCTTTAGAAACATCTGTATTTATGACAATTCCAATTAAAAATTTTTTCTCTAAAGAGTGAATTATAAAAATGCTGTCATATAAACCACCGTGCTTCAAAATTGAAAAAAAAAATGCTGTCAAACGGGTTAGATTTACAAGATAAAATTTGTAGAATAAAAAGGTAAAACACCTAATTCAGGTAGTATACCTAGTCTTTTAATTGAAAGTATTATTTCCTATAAAGATAAGGAATTCACAAATTCCTCTCCTAAATCATAAAGAAATTCAGTGTATTTAAGACATAAAGCTAGGCTTAATTCAAATAATCTACTCAAAATTTAAAATACAAAAATATATTTGCCATCAAATCAGTCTGTATTTTGATGGGAAGGTTTCCTTTTCAAATTGAAAAAGTTTAAATACTCCAGACTACAAAGTTACCATTACCTGGTGGGGGTGGGAGTGGAGGGTGGGGTTTAAACATCAGACTCCCATTCCCTACATATTTGATCTTCATTTTCACTTTTCCATAGCAACCCCAGAAAAGCAGGGCATTATCAGTTTTCTGCTAAGTGAATCATTCATACCAATACAGTTAATAGCAAAACCAAGAAAAAGTACATTCAATTCTCAATTTGAATCTCAACATTTAAAACTTAATTTTCACCCCTAACAGTCACTATATAAAAACAAGGGAATATAATTTTGAAAAACTGGTAAGCACATAAAAACATTTATGTTCTTTGACCTCCTAAATATTCTAGGAGTCTCTGTTAAAGTGACAATCCCCAGAAAAAGAAAGCAATGTGCATCACACTATTGCATACCACATTACTTAAGATCAAAAAACAAGTGAAAATCCCTTCTCTACCATAAGTTTCTCAAACTTTCAGGTCCACTATAGGAGAACAGTTAAATGACAGTGTGTAATAACGAAAAAAAATCTAGGCAGGAGGAGGCTGTAGAAAAACAACCCTAAATATTGCAGAAGTGGAAAAAAAGAATATACAATTTTACATACAAAACAATTACAACTATGATAAAAACATTAAAAAATAGTAGCAACCAGTAAAGGTAAAAAATACACAAAATATTAACAGTGGTTGGGTGAACATGCTGATACTATTATAAATACCTCATTCTCTAAATTTTTTTTTTGAGACAGAGTCTCGCTGTGTTGCCAGGCGCCAGGCTGGAGCACAGTGGCACGATATCGGCTCACCGCTACCTCTGCCTCCCGGGTTCAAGCAATTCTCCTGCCTCAGCCTCCAGAGTAGCTAGGACTTTGTGGCGCGTGCAACCACGCCCAGCTAATTTTTATATATATATATATTTTTAATTTTTGTATTTTTTAGTAGAAACAGGGTTTCACCATGCTGGCCAGGATGGTCTCGATCTCTTGACTTCGTGATCTGCCCGCCTCGGCCTCCCAAAGTGCTGGGATTACAGGTGTGAGCCACTGCGCCTGGCCCTAAATTATTTTTAATACTTATAACAGGCAAACAAAAACACAAAAATCCAATAATAAAAATATTAAACTGAAAAAATAAAAATAAAAAAAATACATAAATCTAAGGGCCAGGCACAGGAGCTCATGTCTCTAACCCCAGCACTTTGGGAAGCTGAGGCAGGGGATCACTTGAACCCAGGACTTCGAGACCAGCCTGGGCAAAAAAGTGAGACCCCTATCTCTACAAAAAATACAAAAAAATTACTTGGGTGTGGTGGCGCAGGCCTAGTCCCAGCTACTTGGGAGGCTGAGCTGGGAGGAACACTTGAGCCCTGGGAGATCAAAGCTGCAGTGAGTTGTGAATGCACCACTGAACTACAGCCTGGGTGACAAAGTGAGACCCTGTGTCAGTCAATCAATCAATAGTAAATAAATAAAATGAATGACTCTAGGGGCTTACAGCAGAATCGGTGGGCAGGTCTGTATCCCATTTTCGTCCTTTGAAGTCGCCACCTCTGTTCCATCGAAATGAACTCATACAACCTCCCTGAGAAAGCTCTGTGGCAACAAGGTGAAATTTTTAAAAGCTAAGACTATGCAAAAAAGAAAAAAAAAAAGGCTAAGGGAATATAATAAGGGAAGCAAATCATCTTAAAAATCTGATCAAAACACCCAACCTAAAGAAATACAAGATATTAAAAAGATAAACATCACCATGAAGAAATCAGATAAATCCAAAATGTGGGATTTTGGATTTATCTGACTACTAATCAGGGTTCTCAAAAGAAGTCGATGGGTAGGGAAAATTTGAACATGGACAATACATTCGATATCAGAAAATTATTATTATTTTTTAAGGTATGGTAATTGTATTACGGCTATGTAGGAGAATGCTGTTACTTTTAGGAGAATGCATGCTAAAAAGTAATGATGTCTGCAGTGTACTTTCAAATGGTACAGCAAAAAAAAAAAAGTGTGTGTGTGTCTGACTCTATATATAGAGAGAGAAAGAATCAAATATGACAAAATGTTGCTAACTATCCAAGAAGAGGACAGTATTCATTGTATTCTTTTAAATTTTTTTGTGTATTTGATATAATACCTTTATATACTTTGTATATATGTGTCCACACACAGACACTTTTTTTTTTGATGTACAAATACCCTGCTATCTACAAGGCAATCTTGCCAAAAAACTCAAACACGAATCTATAGAAAAGAGAAGGGGTTATATAAAACTACACCACAGGGATGCATGCAGCAAAACCCATACTATGGGAAACTCTACAAGACAAACACAATCCAGTTCTTCTGACAAATAAATTGCAAAGGAAAAAAAAAAAAAGGTGGATGGGAAGCATATAGCTCAAAATAAATTTAAATAACCAATTGCAATGTATTACAATACTTGAATTACAATTCAAACAAACACTGCCAAAAATTATGTAATTTATGAGATAGCTGGAAATTTGAATATAGATTTAATATCTCATAACATAAAGAATACTAGGGCCAGGCAACATAGTGGCTCATTCCTGTGATCTCAGCACTTTGGGAGGCTGAGAGAGGATTGCCATAGCCAGGGGTTTAAGGCTGCAGGGAGCTATACACTCCTGCACTAGTGCCACTACTGCACTCCAGCCTGGGTGACAGAGAGCCCGTCTCAAAAAAAAAAAAAAAAAAATTAAGAATGATAATTGTATCGTGGTTATGTATGGTTCTACTAGTTTTCTAAAGGCTCAGCTGGGCATGGTGGTTCATGTCTATAATCCCAGCACTTTGGGAGGCTGAGGTGCGAGGATTGCTCGAGCCTAGGAGTTGGAGACCAGCCTAGGCAACACAGCAAGACCCTGTCTCAAAAACAGGGGGTTGGTTGCAGGAGGCTTATCTTTTAGTGATATACAAGGAAATATTTACAGATGAAATGATAATGACATGTAGGGTTTGCTTCAAATAATACAGGAAGAAAGTGGATGGGGTATGGATAGGGCAGGGGCTGCCCAGCGACTAGTGATTGTGGGGGCTGGCTGATGTGTATACGATGGGTATGTATACACAGGTCTTTATATAAGCCAATGATGCCTCCCCTGACCGCTCTACCTCAAATTTCACCCTTTCTCTCTAAACATGAATAACAACACCCTCCTGGGCTTTTGTTCTCCTTAGCACTAACCACTGTCCAATGTACGTACTTTCTTTTTTATTTGAGACAGTATCTTGCTCTTGTCTAGTTTTGTGTATGTTTGAAATTCTCCTTATATAAAATGTTTTTAAAAGTCATGCAAAATGTTTATTCCTGAACCCTGATCTAACCTTAGGGGAAAGAGAGAGCACTGTAACTTTCAAATTAAGATTTATGATAAATTTGAATACTATTTCTAAAACTTGTCTTAGTGATGAGAACCTTTTAAAATGTTTATCCAAATTTTAAAAAATTCTAACTTTTGAACTGCTCTGTGAGTAGAGAGGCATAAAGGGTGCGTGGGGGTGACAGGAAGGCTACATTTCCTGATTCTCAAGTCAGTATCTCAGAAGCTCACATCTCCCACCAACATGTAAGAATATAACAGATATATAAGGAAGCAACTTATTAGATAGGAATTACAAGAATTAAGAGAAATAAGGCTCAGCATACTGGAATTAGAAAGAATGTCATAGTGGCACCCATTCTTATGAGTCTAAAAGTAAGAAATGAGTGAAATATACACCGGAGACCACTTAGCTCATATTTAAGCTTCTACACAAAACAAAACTATTAAGCCATAATTAGATATGTATTTATAAGACATAAATTATACTTTTAATTAAAAGGTTTTTCTTGTTATTCTTTATTGATAAAATTCCAGTGTAGTAAAAAAGTTCTTATTTTTTCCTCTTCAAATCAATAATTACCTTTGATCCTTTCAAACAAGTATTCCTGATTCGGTGTAAGGTCTAGATACTGAACGATTGTGTTCAAAGTCGGAATGAGAGGGGCTTTAACCAGGGCAGCTTGTTTCAAGCTAGTAATACTAGCCTCTGTTAAAATAAAACAAAGAACACAGATTATTCTATATGTGAGTTTCCAAAAGAACTTAAAATGCCCTTGTCATGTGTTCACATAGTTGGTTCGTCACTGCCTTCAGGTCTTTATATAAGCCAATGATGCCTCCCCTGACCACCCTACCTCAAATTTCACCCTTTCTCTCTAAACATGAATAACAACACCCTCCTGGGCTTTTGTTCTCCTTAGCACTAACCACTGACCAATGTACTTACTTTCTTTTTTTTTTGAGACAGTGTCTTGCTGTGTCACCCAGGCTGGAGTATAGTGGTACAAACACCACTCACTGCAGCCTCAATCTCCTGGGCTCAAGCAATCCTCCCATCTCAGCCTCCCGGAACTACAGGCAAGTGCCACCATGCCTGGTTGACTTTTTTCCCTTTTTTTAATTTAGTAGAGACAAGGTCTCACTATATTGCCTAGGCTGGTCTTAAACTCCTGGGCTCAAGCAATCTACCAACCCTAGACTCCCAAAGTGTTTGAGATTACAGGTGTGAGCCATCGTGCCTGGCCCAATGTACTTTATCTCTTTTATTATCTGTCTCATCTACTAGAATGAAAACTTAATGAGTGCAGGGACTTTGGTCATTTTGCTCACTGCTGTATCTCTGAATGCCTAGAATAGTATTAATACCCAGCACAGATTAGGCACTCAATGTTGAAGGACTAAATGAAAGAAAGCAATAATAGTTCATTTTAATTTGCATGATCTACTTTACCTACAACTAATCTGGCAAGGTAGCCAGATTTACACATACAACATCCCTCCCCTTCCCCAGAGAAGCAGCCAAATTGATTCTGGCAAATCTATGAACAACTAATATACAGAAAATTTTTACAGGACATGTATAAAAGGAGACATAATCATTTTCAAAGTAAGTTGAATTAAAAGTTGCCCATTATGCCAGGAAAGCAGAAGCTTTTTATGGTAGTGATTTCTTTCTCTTATCATATCCTGCAAGGTAACTATCCATAGAAATTTAAAAACCAATTAAAAATTTCAAAATATCCAACCTTACTAGCAATATCCAATGTAAAGAAAAGCATTCTTATATGTGTCATGGTTGCTAGAGTATAAACTGGTATAAGCTTTTTGAAGAGAAATGTATATTAAAAAACCTTAAAATACGTCCAGGTGCACTGGCTCATGCCTGTAATCCTAGCACTTTGGGAGGCCAACATGAAGGGACTGCTTGAGCTCAGGAGTTCAAGATCAGCCTGGGCACCCTGTCTCTACAAAAATACAAAAAAATCAGCCAGGCGTGGTGGTGTGTGCCTGTAGTCCCAGCTACTTGGAGGGGGCTGAGGTGGGAGGATCTCTTGAGCCCAGGAGGCTGAGGCTGCAGTGAGCTGTGACAGCACCACCGTATTGCCTCGTGGGCAAAAGAGCGAGACTCTGTCTTGAAAACAACAACAACAAAAATCTTAAAATACTCATACCTATTGACACATAACTCTAAGAAATTATTCTCAATAAATAATTACAAATGTACACAAAGATTTAGGTAAAAGGATATTCACTGTAGCACTAACAGTTTAAAAAAAAAAAAAAAAAACCCTTGAATTTAGAAATTGGTTAAACATATCGCATATATAAAAAAGAAATACAACCCAGCCATAAAAGTAATGCTGGAGATCATTGTGAGACACGTTAGTTAAAAAAAAGAAAAAAAAATGCTGGAGACTATTTAACAAAATGGAAAAAGGTTGTGGGCAGCAGGTAACAAAACCATATGACCAATAACCTATGAATGAGGCTGGCAGGACTGGCAGTTGCTCTGGCTGAGTGGGTGAGTGAGTCAATAAGCGGTGTATGAATGTGAAGCCCTAGGACATTACTGTGTACTACTGAAGACTTTATAAACTTTGTATACTTAGGCTAAATTTATTTTTAAAATTTTTCTTTCTTCAATAAAAAATTAACCTTAGTTTACTCTAACTTTTTTACTTTACTGACTTTTAATTTTTTAAAAACTTTTAGACTCTTTTGTAAAAACAACTTAAAGCACAAACACATTGGCCAGCTATACAAAAACACTTTCTTTATATGTTTATTCCATAAGCTTTTTCTCTTTACTTTTAGTTTTCACTTTTAAATTATTTTTTGTTTTTTTTAATCTTTTTTGTTAAAAACTAAGACACAGCTGGGTGTGGTGGCTCATGCCTGTAATCCCAGCACTTTAGGAAGCTGAGGCAGGCAGATCACCTGAGGTTAGGAGTTTGAGAACAGCCTGGCCAACATGGCGAAACTCTGTCTCTACTAAAAATACAAAAAAACATTAGTTAGGTGTGGTGGCACATGCCTGTAGTCCCAGCTACTCAGGAGGCTAAGGCAGGAGAATCGCTTGATCCCGGGAGGTAGAGGTTGGAGTGAGCGCGACAGAGTGTGACTCTGTGTGAAAAACAAATAAACAAACAAACAACTAAGACACAAACACACATATTAGCCTAGGCCTGTATAGGGTCAGGCCTAGGCTAATATCACTGTCTTCCATCTTTACATCTTGTCCCACCGGAAGGTCTTCAGGAGCAATAACAGGCATGGAGCTGTCGTCTCCTCTAACAGTGCCTTCTTCTGGAATATGTCCTGAAGAGGCTGTTTTACAGTTGATTTTTTTTTTTAACATAGGGTCTTGCTCTGTTGCCCAGGCTGGAGTGCAGTGGCATGATCACAGTTCATTGCAGACTCGATCTCCTGGGCTCAAGTGATTCTCCCACCTCAGTCTCCTGAGTAGTTGAGACTACAAGCTCACTTCACCATACCTGGCTAATTTAAAAAAAAAAATTTTGGTAGAGTAGGTCTTGCAGTGTTGCCGAGGCTGATCTTGACCTCCTGAGCTCAAGTGATCCTCCCGCCTGGACTTCTCAAAGTGCTGGGATTACAGGCATAAGCCACTGCACCTGGGCTTTATTTATTTATTTTTTGTAAGTAGGAGTGCACTCTAAACAATAAAAAGTATGGTGTAGGCCAGGTGCAGTGGCTCACGCCTGTAATCCCAGCACTTTGTGAGGCCGAGGTGGGCAGATCACGAGGTCAAGAGATCGAGATCATCCTGGCCAACATGGTGAAACCCCATCTCTACTAAAAAATACAAAAATTAGCTGGGCATGGTGGCGCGCACCTGTAGTCCCAGCTACTCAGGAGGCTGAGGCAGGAGAATTGCTTGAACCTGGGAGGTGGAAGTTGCAGTGAGCCGAGATTGCGCCACTGCACTCCAGCCTGGCGCCTGGTGGCAGAGCGAGACTCTGTCTCAAAAAAAAAAAAAAAAAAAAAAATTATGGTGTAGTAAATACATAAATAGATGAACCAGTCACACAGTTGTTTGTTATCAAGTATGGACTGTACATAATTGTATGTGCTATACTTTTATATGACCGGCAGTGCAATAGGTTTGTTTACAACATATTACCACAAACACGTGAGTCATATCTTTTGCTACAACCTTAGGATGGCTACAAGTCACTGGGCAATAGGAATTTTTTTAGCTCCATTAAAATCTTATGGGCCTACTGTTGCATACGTGGTCTGTCATGGACTGAAATGTCATTATGTGGCCGATGTGGCCTATGTACTATGTATAAAGTCAAGTCACAGTATTTCCTCCAAAAATATAGAAATCAAGTATTTGAGATAACCACTATCAATTTTAATTAAAATTCACAGTGGTTCAAAAATTGATAGTGGTTATCTCTGGAAGCAGAATTATAGGTGATATTCCTTTCTGTGGATTTCTGTACTTTGCAAATTTTCTACAATAAATGTATGCTGCATTTGTAGTGACAAAACAAAGTTGTTATTTTTTTAAAAAGTGTATCACAGTGGTGAAATGTTGTGAAAGATATGTGCTTTTATAACTTATAAAGGATATGCACAGGTTTCAAATAATATTGCCAAGACCTAGAAAGTGCCCAATCTGACTTTGGAGTCAGAGAATTCTGACCTCAAATCACCGCTGTATACACTGGGCAAGTACTAGCCTAGGCCTATATAGGGTCAGGATCACCAACATCACTGAGTCTCAGTAGCGTCATCCATACGATGGGACAATAACAGCCAGCTTTTAAGGTTACTTAGAGTGCTGTGTTAATTACACATGAAACATTTAGACATTCAATAAACACACACATTAGGGACGCACATTTCTATTCTTAGTTCAGATAATAAAGACTGATTAACAAAGATACCCAAAGTAAATGGAAAGTGCTAAGATGCACCCCAAAGTACTTCACATTTTTCAAGGAGAAATGTATTCTCTAGAAGGAGCTGGGGACTAAAATATTCTTTATATATTCTGAAAGGTAATTACTTAATAACTAAGTTGTAGTATATATCTTTTGGGCAATTTATACAATATCCTAAAATTTTACCTTTAGCAGATAAGAGAGTTGAAAATAGGTGACAGAAAATTACTATTATTACATAGTCTTTATACAACTTTGTGATTAACATCTGCTAAGAATCTTGGTTTTATATTTAGAATATATAATGAAAACATCTACCACTCAACAAACAAATAACCAAATTTAAAAACAGGTAAAGGAGCCAAAAAGACATTTCTAAGAAGATATACAAATGATCAATAAACACGAGATGTTCAACATCAGTAGTCATCATAGAAATGCAAATCAAAACCAAAATGTGATTCCATTTCATGCCTACTACAGGATGGCTATAAAACATTTAACAAGTGTTGCAAGAATGTGGAGAAAGTGGAACCCCATACACGCTGGTGGGAATATAAAATGGTGCAGTGCCTTTCGGCCGGAACTGCCATCTTCCAGTAATTTGCCAAAATGACGAACCCAAAGGGAAAGAGGAAAGGCACTCGATATATGTTCTTTAGGCCTTTTAGAAAACATGGAGTTGTTCCTTTGGCCACGTATATGTGAATCGAAAGGTGATATTGTAGACATCAAGGGAATGGGTACTGTTCAAAAAGGAATGCCCCACAAATGTTATCATGGCAAAACTGGAAGAGTCTACAATGTTACCCAGCATGCTGTTGGCATTGTTGTAAACAA
>CAUYLG010003133.1:0-35360 GCA_963573385.1 Cacajao melanocephalus | reverse complement strand
TTGTAGGGACATAGATGAATCTGGAAACCATCATTCTCAGCAAACTGACACAAGAACAGAAAACCAAACAGCGCATGTTCTCACTCATAGGCAGGTGTTGAACAATGAGAAGACATGGACACAGGGAGGGGAACATCACACACTAGGATCTGTTGGGGGGTGGGGGGGTTAGGGGAAGTATAGCAGGGGGTGGTGAGATTGGGGAGTGGGGAGGGATAACATTGGGAGAAATGCCTGATATAGGTGGTGGGGGGATGGAGGCAGCAAACCACTATGGCATGTGTGCACCTATGCAACAATCCTGCAAGATATGCACATGTACCCCAGAACTTAAAGTACAATAAAAAAAAGATGATCCCCCCCCAAAAAAGAAGTAACATTTATAATAGCCACACATAAAATTAAATTCCTAGGGCTTAATCAATAAGTGAAATATCTCTATAATGAAATCTATAAAATACTGATGAAAGAAATTGAAGCGGGCACCAAAAAATAGAAAGATATCCCATGTTCATGGTTTGGAAGAAACAATATCATTGAAATGTTTATGCTACCTGATGCAATCTACAAATCAATTAAATCGCTATCAAAATACCAATGACATTCTTCACAAGAAAAAAAAAAAGTCCAAAAATTTACATGGAACCACAAAAGACCCAGAATAGCCAAGGTGATCCTAAGCAAAAATAACAAAACTGAGGGAATCATGTTACTTGACTTTGAAATCTACTACAGAGCTTTAGTAAATAAAACAGCATGATACTGGCATAGGAACAGATGCATAGACCAATGGAAAAGAATAGAGAACTCATAAACAAATTCATACCCCTAGAGTGAATTTAGTTTTTATAAAGGTGCCAATAACATACACTGGACAAAAGACAGTCTCTTCAATAAATGGTGCTGAGAAAACTGGATATCCATATGCAGAAGAATGAAACTATGTCTTTCCTTATACAAAAACCAAATCAAAATGGATTAACGACTTAATTCTAAGACCTCAAGCCATGAAACTACTACAAGAAAACATTGGGAAAAATCTCCAGACATTGGTCTGGGCAAAGATGTCTTGAGCAATACCCCACAAGCACCAGCAACCAAAGAAAAAATGGACAAACAGAATCACATCAAGTTAAAAAGCTTGTGCACAGCAAAGCATACAATCAAAAATGTGAAGAGCCAACCACAGAATGGGAGAAAATATTTGCAAACTACCCCTCTCACAAGAGATTATTAACTAAAATATATATGGAACTCAAACAACTCTAGGAAAAAAAATCTAATAATCCAATCAAACTAGTGACAAAAGATTTGAATAGACATTTCTCAGAAGAAGACACACAAATGGCAAACTGTCATATGAAAAGTGCTCAACATCTCTGATCATCAGATAAATGCAAATCAAAAGTACCATATCATCTTACCTCAGTTAAAATGCCTTAGACCCAAAGGTAGGCCATAGCAAATACTGTCAAGGATGTGGAGAAAAGGGAACCCTTGTACACTGTTAATGGGAATGTACAATAGCTACGAACAGTTTGGAGGTTTCTCAAATAAACCACAAATTGAGCTACTATATATCCAGCAATCCTTTTGCTGGGTATGTACCAAAAAGAAAGGAAATCAGTATATTGATGAAATATCCGCACTCCTATGTTTGTTGCAGCATTGTTTACAATAGCTAAGATTTGGAAGCATCCCAAACATCCATCAACAAATTAATGGATTAACAAAAATGTGATACATATACACAGTTGAGTACTAATTCAGTCATTAAGAAGAATGAGATCCAGTTATTTGCAACAACATGGATAGAACTGGAAGTCATTATGTTAAGTGAAGTAAGCCAGGTACAGAAAGGCAAACACATATTCTCACTTATTTGTGGGACCTAAAAATGAAAACAATTGAATTCACGGACCTAGAGAGTAGAAGAATGGCTACCAGAGGCTGGAAAAAGTAGTGAGGGGCTGGGGCTATGTGGGGATGGTTAATCGGTTCAAAAAAAAAGTAGAAAGAATAAGACCTACTATTTGACAAAACAAGAAGATGCCTATAGTCAATAATAACTTAATGGTACATTTTTAATAACTTAAATACTATAACTGGATTGTTTGTAACTCTAAACGATAAATGCTTGAGGGGATAGATATTTCATTCTTCATAATGTGCATATTTCACATTGCATGCATGTATCAGAACATCTCATACACCACATATATACACCTACTATGTACTCACAAAGATTTTTTAAAAAGTAAAATATATTATTCACATTTCAAATTAGCTTAAATAAATACATTTAATAATGTTTTTCTCTTTTGTAAAGAATATCATTGATATTTTGATATGGATTGCATTGAATATGTAAATTGCTTTGAATAGGATTGTCATTTTAACAATATTAATTATTTTAATACATGATTATGGAATATCTTTTTTTTAATGTTCTCTTCTATTTCATCAGAGTTTTATAGTTCTCATTGTATAGATCTTTTACTTCTTTGGTTAGATTGATTTCTGGGTATTTTATATTTGTAGCTATTGTAAACGGGATTGTTTTCCTGATTTCTTTTTCAGATTATTTGATGTTGGCATATATAAATGCTACTTATTTTTATATGTTAATTTTGTATCCTGCAACTTTACTGAATTCCTTTATCAGTTCTAACAGCTATTTGGTGGAACCTTTAGGTTTTTCTAAGTATAATATGATCATGTTGTCTGCAAATAAGGCTAATTTGACTTTTTTTCCAATTTGGATGCCCGTTATTTCTTTCTCTTACCTAATTGCTCTGGCTAGGACTTTTCAGTATTGTATTGAATAGTGATAAAAGGGGGCATCCTTATCTTGCTTAGTCTTTAGAGAAAAGGCCTTCAATTTTTCCCTGTTTAGTGCAATGTTAGATATGGGTTTGTCATATACGACCTTTATTATTTTGATATATGTTCTTCCTATACCCATTTGATGAGGGTTTTCATCATAAAGGGATGCTGAGTTTTATCATATGCTTTTTTTTTGCATCTACTAAAATAATTATATGTTTTTTTGTTCTTGATTCTGGCAATGTGATGTATCACACTTACTGACTTGTTTATGTTACATCGTCCTCGCCTCTCTGGGATGAATCCCACTTGATCATGGTTGTAAAATTCACTTTGTTAGTATTTTGTTGAGGATTCTTTATATTTATATATAGATATTTATATATTTATATTTGTATATATATATAAATATATTTATATATTTTATTTGTATATATTTCTATATTTTTATTTATAGAATATATTTATATTTGTATATATTTCTATTTGTATATATTTCTATTTTTATATTATATATTTAATATATTTTTATATTCACCAGTAATATTGGCCTGTAGCTTTCTCTTTTTTGTTTTGTCCCTGCTTGGTTTTGGTATGAGGGTAATATTGGCCTTATAGAATGAGTTTGGAAGTATTCCCTCTTCCAATTGTTTTTGAAGAGTTTGAGTAGGATTAGTAATAGCTCTTTAAATGTTTGGTAGAATTCAGCAGTGAATCCATGATGTCCTGGGCTTTTCTTTGATGGGAGACTTTTTATTACTGCTTCAGTCTCATTACTTGTTGTTGGTTTGTTGAGGCTTTTTATTTCTTCACAGTTCAATCTTGGTAGGTTGTATGTGTCCAGGGATTTACCCATTTATTCCGTTTTCCAATGTATTGGGATATAGTTGTTTATAATAGTCTCCAGCGATTCCATGTATTTTTGAGGTCTCAGTTGCTATGTTTCCTTTCTTATTTCTAATTTGATTTATTTGAGTCTTCTCTCTTTTTTCTTAATTAATCTAACTGTAGGTTTGTCAATTTTATCTTCAAAAAACCAACTTTTTGTTAATCTTCTGTATTTTTTAGTCTTAATTTCATTTATTTCTGCTCTGATATTTATTATCTCTTTCCTTCTACTAATTTTGTGTTTGGTTTGTCCTTGGTCCCTAGATCTTTGAGGTGCATCATTAGATTGAAGTCTTTTTACTTTTCTTACATAGAAGTTTATTGCTAGAAGCTTCCGTATTAGTACTGCTTTTGCTGTATCCCACAGATTTTGGTATGTTGTATTTCCATTTTTATTTGTTTCAAAAACTTGTCAAATTTACTTCTTAATTTCTGTATTGACCCATTGGTCATTCAGGAGCATGTTGTTCAATTTTCATGTGTTTGTGTATTTTCTGAGGTTTCTCTTGTTATTGATTTCTAGTTTTATTCCACTGTGGTCAGAAAAGATACATGAGGCTTGGTGAGGTGGCTCACGCCTGTAATCCCAGCACTTTGGGTGGCCAAGGCAGGCAGATTGCCTGGAGTCAGAAGTTCAAGACCAGGTATCAACATGGGGATACCCCATCTCTACTAAAAACACAAAAATTAGCTGGGCATGGTGGTGCATGCTTGTAATCCCAGCTACTCAGCAGGCTGAGGCAGGAGAATCACTGGAACCCTGAAAGCGGAGGTTGCAGTGAGCCAAAACTGTGCCACTGCACACTAGCCTGCACAACAGAGTGAGACTCCATCTCAAAAGAAAATAAAAAAATTTTAAAAAGTAAAAAAAGGAGAAGATACTTAATATAATTTCTATTGTGGTGGAATTTCTGCAGACTTGTTTTGTGGATTCAGATATGGTCTATTCTGGAGAATGTTTCATGTGCTGATGAAAAGAACATTATGCTGCAGCACTGGGTGAAATATTCTGTAAATGTCAATTAGGCCTATTAGATCTAGTGTGTAGTTTAACTCCACTATTTCTTTGTTGATTTTCTGTATAGAGTGAGAGTTGGTGTTAAAGTTCCCTACTATTATTCTACTACAGTCTATCTCTCCCTTTAGATCTATTAATGTTTGTATTATATGCTTGAGAGCTCTACTGTTGGGTGCAAAAAATCTTTATAATTGCTATATCCTCCTGCTGAACTGATTCCTTTATTATTGTATGGAAACCTCCCTTGTCTTTTTTTTTTTTTTTTTTTTTTTTACAATTTTTGTTTTGTAGCCTATTTTATCTGATATCAGTATATCTACTCCTGTTCTTTTTTGCTTTCCAGTTGCATGCAATATATTTTTCTACCCCCTTACTTTCAATCTATTGTGTCTTTAGAGATTAAGTGGGTTTCTTAAAGGCAGCATGTAGTTGGATCTTGTTTCCTTATAAATTCAGCTACCGCATGTCTTTTAGTTGGAGAATGGAAACTGTTTACATTTAGTGTTATTATTGATGAATAAAGACTCAGTACTGCCATGATGTTGCTTGTTTTCTGGTTGTGTTGAGACTCTTGTCTTCCTTTCTTACTGTCTTCCTTTGTGGTTAAGTGATTATCTATGGTAGTATGTTCTAATGTGTTGCTTTTTATATCCTTTTTAACTTTAATCCTTTATTGCTAGATATGGGAGAATATGATTTTATAATTCTTGTTTGGGGAATGTAAACAGAGTACTCTCTCTGTATTTACTTTTTTGGAATTATAGATGAATAAGATTACAATACTCAATACTTCATGCAAAAAAAGGTTTAAAAGATATTTGCCCTAAAAAAGAAATTGGTGAGAAAATTTTTATATGAAGTAATCAATATAGCAGTCTATGTATACAGAATCTTTAACAAATCATTCTCTATACTATTTGTTAAGTTCCAGCATATATAATGTTCATAATATAATAACAGGCATATGGTCCCTTTCATTAAGACTATACTCTTAATATTTAAGATGAATAGACAGTAGGGAAAAAAAAGCAACTATATTTTTGTGTTTGGCATGCTTGCCTCTAAAACATAAGTTTGGGCCTGGAGTCCTCTACACACTTCCTTCTTGTATGCTTAGTCATAGGGTCCAAGCTTCTTTAGCAATACATTCTTCTCTTTTTTTACACACGCCAGAATTCTGGTTATATTGACCAGTAGCCACCCTGGTTTGTTTAGCTCAATAGTCAATAATGATCACAAACTAGAAAATCTTGTAATATCAAAGAAATGATTATACTTAGAAGCTGGAGGAAGATATGGGATTATTTAAGAGTCTCTCAGTCATATCTAAACAGAACTTCTCTCTATAGCTTTTCTCAGTTTCTAGTTTTTCTGTTATCAATAGCTGAAGCAACTGAACTCACATTAAAATTTTGCAAACAAACTTTTGCTGTTTGAGATAGCAACAAAAATTCTGTGTAGGCATAAAATTACTAATGGCCACTATTTTCTTGTGTTCTTAGTCTTTAGGCTAAGGTTTGAGAAGGAAGACAAAAAACAGAGGAGTAAGCTTAAAAGCTGGGAAATGATGGTAACAGCTAACGAATATCTATCTAAGTCATTATAGTAGTGATATATAAACTACTGCTCATCCTTATTAATTAAAAAAAACCTTGTAATAATTTTTCTCATTTTTATATATGCAAAAATTTGCATATGATTGTTAAAATCTATTTTTATACATAGAATATACTGTCAAAATATCAATCATTATGCCAAAGTCAACATGTTCATGATACAAAGTCTTATTTAAATGAATTTGTATTTACCAAATTATGAATAACTAAAGAATGCATACTGTAATCTTATGACCCATTATAGTATCAAAAAAATGCATTGGACAGAGTTAAACAGGCAAGGAAGACTTTACTCATGACTATTCCAATAGGGGAGAAAGATTGAACTCATCCACTGAAACAAAAAGAAGAGAATGTTTAAGCACTGGGGTGAGTTAGTGGAAAGTACTGGAAGACACTGAATAGGGGAGGTTGTCAGTATAATTAGACCATCTTTGTTTGCTAATTGGTGATTATGGAAGTTAGCCTCCTTTCCTTGCACAGAGAGTGGGAGACAAGGGCTCTATCTTCATTGATGATTACATTTCAAAGAGACCGCTCCTTGAGAACCACACTTCTGGGTTCTAAAACCAGCAAGAGGCTGGGGGAAGATTTACATCTCAAAGGAACTTAGAAAGTATTTACAAATGCAAGTTTTCTAAAGTAAATGTTCTAAGAAAAGGAAGGTCAGAGGTCTATAATCAGGAAGAAACTTGTCTAAAGCTTAGTCAAGTGAAGGGAATGTTAAAGCCTTCTTGGTCAGTAAACAGAAATAGGAATCTGGAAAAACAAGCTGCAAATTGTGATGCCACATGAAGTAAATATTTGTGTAATGCAAGGACAGTTTATAGATACTGTACATTAAAGTAATGGGTTGCTTTTGCAATTCTTTGATCAACAACTCAGCAATTTTTACAGCAATGTCTAAAAGATGGATCAGGTGAAACTGTTCAAAGAAGGGCTGTTGGAGGTCAAATTTGGTTCAACCAGAGACACTGAACAAGTAGGAGGTATATGTTAAAGGATTTATTGCAGGGGATTTACTTATAGAAATGTGGGGGCCGACTAGGCAAGTCTGAAATCTACAGGGTAGGCTATCAGAGAAAGCAGGCCAAAAACTCTATAGCATGACCTGAAGCTACAATACATAGGTACAATTTCCTCTTTATTTTAAATGCCTTAGTTTTACTCCAAAGAATTTTCACTGATTGAATCAGCCCACCCAGGTTATCTAGGATAATTTCCCTTACTTAAAATCAGATAATAGGCCAGGTGTGGTGGCTCACTCCTGTAATCCTAGCACTTTCAGAGGCTGAGCCAGGCAGATTGCCTGAGCTCAGGAGCTCAAGACCATCCTGGGCAACATAGTGAAACCCCATCTCTACTAAAATACAAAAAAATTAGCCAGGTGTGGTGGGATGCACCTGTAATCCTAGCTACTGGGGAGGCTGAGACACGAGAACTGCTTGAACCTGGAAGACAGAGGTTGCAGTGAGCAGAGATGGCATCACCACACTCCAGCCTGGGCAACAGAGAAGATGCTATCTCAAAATAAAAGTCAAATAATTATGAGACTCAATCAGATCTATAAAACACTTTCACAGCAACACCTGAACTATTTGTTGATTGAACAACTAGGTACCATAGCCTAGCCAAGTTAAAACAATATACTGATCATCACATAGGCTGAATTTAGGCACTATCATGAAGATGCAACAAAGGAATTAACAATACCAGTCAAAACAAAAGAGTTCATCACACGGGTTCAATTAGTTTATGCAGGTAGGAAAGTTTGAATATTTTAATCAATTAATTTTAGAATTTGAGGGCATATATGCCAAGTAGTTTTTATTGATTCTAGAGATTTATTTCCCAGAAAGGAATCCATATATGTATACATATATAAAATACTGTAATATATAGGAACTCTAATATATTTTTAACCATATTATATATTATAATTTTGAAAAATATTTTTATTTGTGCAAATCTGTAGAATAACCTAAATGTTCAGCAGTTCACAATGTTTTCATCTAAACTTTAACTACAAAAATATATAGTATGATAGTTTAAACAAAAATCTCACTGTAAAAATGAAGAATGAGTAGCTACTAAAATATCATGGGAAAAATGATATCCACTTTTACTTTAGAACAATGTTCAAAACTACTGAACATTTTATAAGTGAATCAAATATAGATGTTTACATATTCTTCAATAATGATACATTTCTGTAATGCCAGCACTTAATCATATTGAGTTTTTCATGAGTTCAACTAAAATTTGACCATTTTTAAAGTTTTATATTTTGCTTTGAGTACCATTTTTCCAGTACAACTTTTAAGATTTCTGAGATGTAGGAATGTAGTTGACTTGATATTTCCTTTTACTTGTACATGTTTTTAAATGTTAAAAACTAAAAACTATTATTAGAATAAGGATCAGAAAAAAGAAAAATAATGTCTGTGTCCAAGAGCTTCTCCTCTTTCTCTTAGGTTGTATTATGCCAATATAATAAATCCCAAGATTCATAGGCAGCACTGACATCAGTGACTAGCCATTAGCAAGAAAATCATTGAGATGTTATTTAATCAAATGCACTTAGAATGCAAAAGTGTTATTCTTTGTCTCCTGCTCTTTACTGCCTGTATCAGAATTCTTATCCAACTCATCCAAAATGGAATATTTTATAAGTTGAATTTTCATGAATCCTATTCTTTCCTCTTCTTGTCTAGATGTGAAAATTGCCGTTTGTCATGAGCTAAGGCTAGTCACATTTCTGATAAACAGAATTGGCACTTCAGTGAAGTGTTACCTCTGGCAAGCTCTTGCATTTCCATTTTATATTATGTAGTCTAGAGCATTGCTAAAACCCCCAGTTGTGCCCAGAGTAGGAGGAGAGGGGAGTTGAAAGGAATACACACACACACACACACACACACACACACATTTTTATGGGGATAACAGGCTTCTGTGACTCTGAGAATGGGGTGAGAAAGAGAGAAGGTTCATATGAGACAGAGGCAAATAATCAGTCATATGAAGGGGATGACAAAGACAGTTGTGAAGCTGAGGTAGCATTTATTCCAACACTCTAACTCACTGGAAAGTTGCCAATAAAAACAAGGAAATTCATCTGAATCATTTTAAACCTCTCAGTGGAAATGTGCTATAAAAATTCAAGACAGTATTGCCATTATTAAAGCTATTATTGCTAACATTTCTCATCATGAATACAAAGTCAAGAAGGGGAAAAAAAGCTGGTAAAGAAATTGGATGGATAATGGGGAGGAAGGCTGAAAATTATTATTCAGATAGGTAATGAATTTGGTAATGTCTAACCCATATAGTACAATAGAATTGTTATATTCTTTCTTGGATTGAGGGTAGTAACCATTTTTAATATAAATGTAGGTCTTTAAAAGAAATTACTCTCCAAGACTTGGATATTAAGTTTAGCTTTCATAAAATATGTGTTACAGTATTATATATACAATTTCTATTTAAAGGGATATTACAAAGCATGCTTTACTCTGATATCTAAGCAAGTACAGTTAAAAAAAAATAAGACAACCTCATATATCTGTCCTTTGTACCCCCTGGAGTTACAGTGTTTAGCAGATACTCTTTTTGCTATTAAACAAAACCTACACACATATAAAAGTCAGTCGTGCAAATGTTTTGTTAGAAGATTTCATTTTGAACATATAAAGGCAATTTAAAAGCAAATAAAATAAAGAGAAATAAAATATCTTACAAGTACAAACACATGCATGGCAACAATATGAAGACAGGAAAGTCTAAGGAAATAAAATAGCCCCAGTGGAGGAATTAAGACACTTGGGCTTACCCAAGTGAAAATCTCCACTCAATCTCTATCCAAGCAGAATTTGCTCATCTGTCATGTGGGCTCTGCCTCTTCCAAACAATCAAATTTTTTTTTTTTTTACAAAGGTCTAAATGGGAGAGAAACATATCACTGGTAGCTAAGGACTCTGTTTGTAGCTAGTAAGATAACAATTTTGTGAATTTAAGTTACCAACTTCCCAATTTACCCTTTTTCCTCTTGCAAAATGTCTTCTGGTTACAAAATGAATAAAAACTACATTATCACTCACCTACAGTACATTTCCATTTCTAGGTCATTTTATATCTAATCAGGATATGCTTGCTCATCAACACTCATCATTTTGAAGAACTTTGTCATCAATAGTAGGAAAGGCAGTGAATTGAGTGAAAAGAGAAAAGGCATTGGAATCAAATTCTAGCTTAGCCACTTACTACAATGGAGACATTGGACAAATATATGACCTCTCTTCTTATGGTAGAATTGATTATTACTTCATTGTATTATCTTAGTTTTTTCAACATGTTGTTCAAAACACCCTGGTCCCAGTTAGTGACCTCTTTGTCTCCTCATATCTTTTCCAACAGGACTTACCAGCTCCTCCTCTCAAAAGCTGGAATCTGTCCCTCAACGCTTTGAATCGGAACTGCCCTAGTGACTTATTATGGCCAGTAGAAGATGGTAGAAGTGACAGCATTCTACTTCTAAACACAGGCCTTAAAAGGTCCTCGCACTTATGCAATATCTCTCTCTTGCTCTCCCTTTCTCTATGATTCTCTCTCTCCACTCAGCTGCTCTATAAGCATAAAGCCAGGCTAGCTTGATGGAAGATGAGAGACCATGTGGAGAAGAGCTACATAACTCAGCCAATAACTAACTAACTAACCTTCAGCTGACACAGAGGTATAAGGGAGCCCAGCGAATATCAGACACCTAGTGAGCCCAGGCTACATTGTCAATGGGCAGAATGAGTGGATAATTTGTTACACAGCAAGAACCAGCTGACACAGTTAGCCTGAGTCTTCTCAACTATACTATATAGATAATATTAGGTCCCATAAGAAAATGTATGTGAAGAACCTCAGCACTGTACTTGGCCTATTAAAGGAATTCAGTAAATAGTAGCTTTTTATTGTTTTTAAAACTAAGCCACTTACACTGTCTCCTTTGCACCACACTGGCTAGGTGGTTGTTTATAACTGACACAATTTAGGCCACCTCAAGTTATAAAGGAAAACAAAATAGGCCAGATAGATATCACCATGGCCTCTGGAGCATTGTGTTTCATTGGGCTGAGCTAACAGGTTCCAGATGGCTACAAACCTAAGTTGTAAACACTGAATGTCTCAAATAAACTGTGAATTCCCTCACCTCTGAGCCTTTGCACATGCTGTACCCTCTGTTGATAACATTTCTTTTTTCCCGTCTCTCCCACAACCTTCTATAGTTAGCACCTTCTCATTTTACATACTATGTCCTCTGAGACACCTGTCCTGGTCCTCATCTCTGAATTCATCACTCTTCTCTGTGCTTAGACTTCTACTTGTCAACCAATTGCAATTGCTTAGTGATCTTTGCATATTTCCACTAGATTATAAATTCTTTCTTGGTCACCATACCAAGTACTTAATAAATACTAGTTGAATAAAGAAACAAAATTGTTTCATATTTCATACTGCCCTCAAAATACCAATATTCTACCTAAACATTTAATTTGTAACCTCTCTCTTTATTCTGTTGTATAAATAGACTGTCTAATTTCTTATCTATTACTTCATTGTATTATCTTAGTTTTTCAATATGTTGTTTCAAAACACCCTGTTTTGACATTGAATATTATGGAAGCCACGTAAAATTATGGTAATACATAATGATGATTTTCAAATTAATGTAACAGTTATCTGGATTGTGAGTGGTTGTACAATTCCTGTTGTTCATGCCTAAAACAGCTTCACTGACCCAGGCTTAATAATACAGATTAAATCAATCCTATGGAGTTATTTGGGTGTTAAGTTCTAAATTAAATCAGCTATTTGGGTAACGAATTGGTTGTCAATTAACAGTCTGACAGGCTTAAATTTTTAATAAAGTAATTGAATGTTATATAAATAAGGGTACAAAAATTAATCCTAATCTAAGAGACCCAGAAGACTAAGTCACATAGTAAACTAATAGCAAAATTATGTTTCAGGGCTTAAAAGTTTTGGTTCACTTTTTCTGCATGAATAGCAAATCATAGTTACATTTGTAGTTGTAGTGATTCAGTTATTCCTGTCTACCAAATGCATAGTCCAACTGCTTCTTTCATGTTTCTATCTGTTGTAATGGGTTTATATTACCACAAATCTCTCTGTGGCAGCAAACATGTCCCGCTATGTGCTCTAGTCTCTAGCCAAGTAGGCACAAAGTAACTCTTAGATGATGAGAGAATAAAAGACTATCAGTCGATCTCCCTTTTACTCACCCATTCTCCTACCCAACACAGGCACAGACAAGCCTTCTTATCACAGGTAAATCTGTTCTTCATCCTCCAGATCATCCTACTTCACTCTGCTCTGCTACACCCATCTCTCATGACCCCAGGGTGAACTGCTATACACACTACCACTTGCCAAAACAGGAAAACATTTTCATTTCCATCCAGATCTTTAAAAAATATATTTAATCAGCAAATAATTGTATATATTTGATATGATTTGGCTCTGTGTCCCAAATCTCATCTCAAATTGTAATCCCCATGTGTTAAAGGAGAAGGGTGATCAGATTATAAGGGCGGTTTCCCCCATGCTGTTCCCATGATAGTGAGTGAGTTCTCATGAGATCTGATGGTTTTATATGTGTTTGGAAGTTTCTTCTTCATGTTTCTGTCTCTTGCTGCCTTGTGAAGAAGCTCCCTGCTTCCCCTGCTCCTTCTGCCATGACTGTAAGTTTCCTGAGGCCTCCCAAGCCATGGGAAAAGTAAGTCAATTAAACCTCTTTTGTTTACAAATTATCCAGTCTTAGGTATTTCTTTACAGCAGTGTAAAAATGGACTAATATGATATTCAAGGTGTACAATGGGATGATTTTATATATTTATACATTGTGTACTGATTACCACAGTCAAATTGATTAACACATCTATCACTACCCACAGTTACCAATTATGTGTATATGTGTACATAGTAAAAACACTTAACATATGCTTTCTTATCAAATTTCAAGGGAACAATACAATATTATTATCTATAGTCACCATGCTGTACATTAGATCCTCAAAACAACCTTGGCCATTATTCCCTCAATGACTATTTCATTTCCAATAACCAAAGTTCATAGATAAATAGAAAAATATTAAGCAGATGATTGATAGATAGATAAATATTGCATTTAAGGTTTAAGTCAGGGTTCTATACATATTTATATAATTTGTTTTGTGTACCTAGTTAAAATTTCATGTTATTCTAGTAAATATTACAATGTTACATTTAATCCTGTCAAGTTCATGGTCTTCTTAGATTTTGACACATTATCTATTCTGTTTTATATCATATGTACATTTGATCTGTATGTCATAAATTGCTACATCAAATTGATGATCATGTTGAACACATACAAAAAAAGCAACTTTATTTTATGTTCCATAAACTTCCAAGGACAGGCGCTAGTCACCAAAGACAAGAGACAGAATTCACCTGTCATTGATTATCAAAGAAGATAGTGATTTTAAAAAAACATAAACCTTGTCATTTCTATAAAGAATATATTTCTTTATTCCAGGTTGATTAAAACTATATTATCAGTTACATGTAGTAATATAATTCTACATTATTCGAAGTAGTCAATGTTAGTTTTAATGACATCTTCAACAAACAACACACCTCACACTTCCTTCAAGGACAGTACCTGGAAATTCTGGAGAACCGGCTGCAAACCTGGAGTAAAGAATTTTCCGACTTCCTGAGTCTGAAAGCTCGAAATATCAAATTTCTCAGGATATTTTCTTACTAAATCAGAGATTGCCAGGAAACAGAACCAAATATGTACTCATTTCAAAATATTCATAGTGTTTTATTGCTTTTTTTCCAACAAATATTTATTAAATTCTAACTGGGTTCTAAGCACAATATGTAGTGTATTCATCCCTTAGAATATACAAAAATTTAAAAAACATATCCCCTGTCTTCAAGTGATCTCAGGATAGCTAAAAAGATAGAATGACATGTAAGCAAACAAATTCAATATAGTATTGTGCAGATAAATATCCACATAGTATAGGGAATGTACAAGGTAAAAATTATCAATTCCCCCAGAAAACACCAGAAAAGAATTATATAAAGATAGAAACACTTTAATCAAGTTCTAAATAATAGAAGCAATAACAGCACCAGCAATGGTTGTTGAAAGGTATTGTAACCTTTTGCTTATCTCATTTAATCCTCTTAAAACTTTACGTGGTAGGCATTATTACCATCCCAACCTCAAAAATTCAAAATTGAGGAGCAGAATAGTTAACTAACAGGTCTAGAGACACATTGCTAGTAAATCAGGGAACCAAGACTTGAAGTCAGAGTTTTCTAGCTCCAGAGTTGGCATTCCTTTTCTTAATTTTAGTTTTAATTGACAAGTAGTAACTGTATATATTTATGGAATACCTTGAGATGTTTTGATATAAGTTTAATTTGTGGAATGATTAAATCAGGAACCTTGTGGTGAAAACATTTAAAATCTTCTCTTAGCAATTCTGAAATATATAATGCATTATTATATTTGTTAGAGTCACCATTCCATGCAATAGATCACTAAAACTTATTCCCCCAACTGAAACTTTCTGTTCTTTGATCATCTCCCCTTTACCTATCTCTCCCCTCCCCCAGCCTCTGGTAACCACCATTCTATACTCTACGTTTATGAGTTCAACTTTTAGATTCCACTTACATAAATTAGATCATATGGTGTTCTTCAGCATCCACCTATCAATGATATTTCAGATAACACACTATGAAGAAAGAATTGGTTAGAAGGGGTAAGGAAGAGTTAAGAATTAAAGATAGTGCCAGATCTATGGTTTGGACACTGGATGGGTGATAGCAATCTTAACAGAACATGAAATTTAAGAAGGGATACTGTTTTGTAGAAAAAAAGAACAAACAGGACCATATTGAATTTTAGTGTCTCTGAGATACACAGGGTCAGTGCCTACGAAGCAGAAAGTACATGAGTTCAAGTTCAGGAAACACACTGAGCTCAGGGATGGACTTTACCCTCTGAGTCCTAGATGTGACTCACCTACATGCAGATTGGAAATTTGAAAGTGAGGTAAACCATGCTTCAAGAAGAATGTACAATATAAGAATTGGAGCAAGAATAAGGATCTCAGAAACATCATTATTTAGACTCAAGTAGAGTAGCAAGCCAACTCCTCTTAGAAACTCTCACAGACTCTATGTATTTTTTCCTTTAAAACATTATTATTGGTGCAAACTTACACTTGTTGAGATTTTCTTTGAATAATGTCCTGTCCTCAGTAGGCTAAAAGTCCCATAAAAGCAGAGTTTTTGTTAACTATTGTATTTCAAGCACCTGTCATAATGTCAGCACATTATACGTGCTCACCACTGGATGAATAAGCCAGAACGGGAAAGAGATGAACTCGTCAGAAATTTGGAAAGAGATGCAGGAGAGAGTGCTACCAAGAGATCCCAAGGTTTCAAGAATAAAGCAAAAATAAGAACAAAAAATGAATCTTGGAAAACAGTTTGACATCCCCACTATAACACAGGAAGAAATACAATACCAAGGAAGCAGAAAGCCATAAGAGGGTAGTACTCTAGATGAAATTGAAACAGATCTTAATAAAATAAGAAAGAATTAAAAGAAAACTAAAAATACAACATAAGAGCAATATCCTCACTGGAAGCAATAAATGGAAGTAGATACTGCAAAAACCTGGAGCTGTAATGTACAGGGCAATCTCGAAAAACTTCACCAAAAATTTAGAAGAAAGGAAACATTAAAGTTAGGCAAATACCGAGAATAAGACAAGAATAAAAAACAAACCTCCAACATAATAATTATATAAAATTATATAATTCAGTATTTCTAAAATAAGTAAAACAAATAGAAGCAATATTAAAAATGTAATAGAAAACTTCCTTGATTTGAAAAAAATTAACATGCAAATAGATGTGTGTGCCAAATCTAAACAAAATAAAAGAAAGGTATTCTATACCCAAATATTCCTGGAAATTTTTGAATTAAAATATAAATAAAAATCCTCCGATAATCCAGTAATTTTGATCACATGTAAATTTAAAACTTCTTAAAATAAGCATAATGAAAAAAGTAATAATTATGTTATATTTAAACCTTTAGATTTTTATCAGGTAAAAATGGTAGGAAAAGAGAGGGGAGAGGGTTTCAGATGAGGCTTCAAAAGTTTTATAAGATTCTTCATCTTACTTTCAGAGGACTTCAAAGATTCCATTTTATTCTTGATTTTGATGACTTCAAAGAAAGTCCCCAATCATTCCAAAAAGCAGAAACTGCACAGTTCACAATTTCTGACCATAATCCACTAAACCTTGAAGAAAATTTTAATATTTAATGGAGAAAATAATATCTTGATAAATGAAAACACCCAAATACACTCCTAAATATTTGTTGACAGCTAACCTATAATCAGAGACTATTTGGAAAATGGTAATAATGGAACTGTCATGTATCAAAATTTATGATAAATTTTCAGGTCTGACTTCAGGCATAAATTCAAAGTGTTGAATCTCTTTTCAGCATTATTTATAATATTAAAAATTAAAAACAACATAACAACAACAATAAGGCAATGATTGATATTCAAACATTGAAAGTTACAGTTTTAATCTTTTCTAAGTGGCAAGAAAAAGGTTCACAACATAATATTATGTGAAAAATGATCCAAAACTAGATATGGTTACATGAGAAGTTATGTACAATAACAACCTCTCTGAAAATTTGGACAGAAGTAGAAAGTAAGGATTAGAGCAATAATGACATAAGTGAGAAAAGCAAAGTTTGAGGGCCAAATATACTTTCCATAAGCCAAATCATTTTCAACAAAACAGTTCAGATCTGACTCATATTTTTTAAATACATCTTATTCTCATCAATACAATTTTATAAATAAGTATATCAAATTTGCAGTACTTATATGTTGAAGTTTTTCCAATATACTAAAATTAATATGCTATGATTGAGATCAAGCAGAAAGATCTTAGAAAGAACTATACACATAATCAACATGAAGCTATAATATGGACAAATATTAATAATTCAATCTCTATGACAGACGTCATTGCATATTCTCAAGGTACATTTTAAGAATAAGAATTGAAAACAGATAGGCTATATAAGGTAAATTTCATTCTGTCTCTGAAAAACCTGAGGCAAAAGTAAAGTTAATAGTATAAATGAGTACAAACAGATATTGGATTTTCCAATGAAACAGAATTCTACAGTTCATATTGAACATGGTATTAATTTCACTTTGATTTGGTAGAACGTCTTTGGCTGCTAATAAATTAAATATGAAAATTAGCACTACTTAACAAAGAATTCAGAATTCACAATAAACCTGGCTCTTGAAATATATACCAAACATTGAATATTAAGGTCAATGTGGGCATACATTCATTCAAAGCTGAAAGCAGGTTTATTAGAGATCTGTGCCAGTAGCACGCTTTGTGCCTGCCTGGGATTTTCAATGTTTATTTTTCCCTTTAATAGGTAGCAGCATGATTATCTCTGAGTAAACTAAGGAATAGTAAGGGACACATAAAACAGAAGGTTATTACAAAGTGTTGTGAAAGTCCATAGTGTGAAACCTTTCTCAGAAGTATATGTAGATTTTAGTGATGACAGCAGATAAATGTTAGTTTTGTGACTATTTGTACGGAGCTTCACACACACACACACACAAATCAGCCTGTAAACAAAAATAAACTTCAGAAACATGAATGTGTTATTTGCTGGCATTATCATTTCTTTTGCAGTTATTCAAGGAAATGCTCATAAGAGAACTGACAAAGAGCGAGCCACTACAGAAAAAGGAACACTTATGCACTGTTGATAGGAGTGTAATGCAGTTCAACTATTGTGGAAGACTGTGTAGCAATTCCCCAAAGACCTAAAGACAGAAATACCATTCGACCCAGCCATCTTCTTACCAGGTATATACCCAAAGGAATATAAAATATAAAATACATGCACACGTATGCTCATTGTACCACTATTCACAATAGCAAAGACATGTAATCAACCTAACTGTCCATCAGTGATAGACTGAATAAAGAAAATGTCTTACAGACACACCATGGAATACTATGCAGCCATAAAAATGAGCTAGATTACTGCCTTTGCAGGAATATAGTTGGAGGTGGAGGCCATTACCTTTACCAAACTAATGCAGGAACAGAAAACCAAATGCCACATATTCTCATTTATAAGTGGGCACTAAATGATGAGAACACATGGACACAAAGAGGGGAACAATACACATTGGGGCCTATCAGAGGGTGGAGGGGAGGATGAGGGAAAGGATCAGAGAAAATAACTAATGGGTACTAGGCTTAATACCTGGATGACTACATAATCTGTATGACAATCCCCCTGACACAAGTTTACCTATATAACAAACTTGCACACGTACCCCTGAACTTAAAAGTTAAAATAAAGGGGACCACCATATTTTTATGGTAGACAGACAAAATTCACTCCTGATGCTGGTTTCCTCTCCATTCTGGGTGTGGTAGGCAGAATAATAGACACACAAAGAATGTATATCTAACTGTGAATATATTAGGTTACAAAGCAAAATGGAATTAAGGTTCCAAATGAAATTAAGGTTGCTAATCAGCTGACCTCAACATAAGATTATCCTGGATTTTCTAGGGGTGAAGGGGTAGCAAATATAGTTACAACGTTCTTTGTAAGTGGAAGAGAGGGACAGGGAAGTCAGAGTTAGACACTTAAACATGCTACACTGCTGGCTTTGAAGATGGATGGGAGCCATGAGCCAAGGAATGCAGGCAGTTGATAGAAGCTGGAAAAAGCAAGGAAACCCATTATCTCCTAGAACTTCCAGAAGGAACTCAAGCCAGCTGATACCTTAATTTTAGCCTGCTGAGACCTGTGTCAGATTTCTGACCTCCAGAAGTATAAGATAGTAAATGTATGTTTTCTAAGTCACTAAAGATGTGGTAATTTGCTACACTAGCAACGAGAAGCAAAGTGCTGACGACACTGAAGAAGGCATACTACTAAAAATCCTAAAGAAAATAACTCCAGCAGGAGTTTACCTTCTCCTCAAAGAGAAATCATGAGGAAAAAAATGAGTTTGTGGAGTTATGGTTATTTGGGAAAACTAAACAAGTTTGTAATATTACCTGAGAAACTGAAGTACTGAAAAAAAAAAGTTTTAAAAGAAAAAAATACACTTTAATTATCAATCTATGTATTGTCAATGTAAGGGCTTATCTAAGGTTAAACTTCACATTCAGGGTCCCACTTTTAGGGAACAGATGGATTTCAAAGAAAATTTTAAGATATCTTACATATAAAGTGTTACTCCAAATGTTTTTAAATTTTACAATTTTGTATGTTTTTATCACATTTCCCTGATCCTGTACATTGATGTCTTCCCTTTAGCATTGTGATGGCTAATTTTATGGATCAACTTCACTGGGAAGTTAAGCATTATTTTGCATGTGTCTATGAGGCTGTTTCTGGATGATATTAACATTTGAATTTGTAGACTGAGTAAAGCAAATTGCCTTCCCCAATGTGGGTTGGCCTCACCCAATCCTTTGAAGGTCTGAATAGAATGAAAAAGCTGAGTAAGGGAGAATTTGTTCTCTCCCTGAAAGGCTTCTAGCTGGGACAGGCTTCTACTTCAAGATTAAACGCAGAGTGGAACAAAGCCCATCAGCTCTCCTGGCTATCCATCTGGCTGAATATAGATCTTGGAATTTTACGTCTATAATGCATGCTCCAACTCCTTATAATAAATTTCTTTATAAATATTTGTGTATTTACATTTATACAAAGAAATTATACACATACAATGTTAATTATATATATATATATATATATACATACATATATATATATGTCATATTGTATATGTATGTTCATTCTGTTTTCCTGGAGAACCAGACTAATACAAGCATTAAACATGGTTCTTACTTGCAACCAGCCAACCGACTAACATATAAACAAATCCCATCAGAAAATCATTTAGAAAAATGTTCTAAAACAGAACAATTCAACTCCTAGATACATATACCCCCCAAAAATGCAAAAGAATGTACATCAAAAGATATGTAAATGAATCTATAAACAATATTCGTTGCCTGAAATGGCCCCAACCCATATGTCTATCAACAATACACTGGATAAGTAAATTTCAATATATTGATATGGTAGAACATTATACAGTTATAAAAATGAAATTTGTTTCACATGGCAACATAGATAAATCTTATAATCATAATGCTGAGCAAAAGAAGCTAAACACACACACAAATGCATACTGAATGATTCTATTTATGTAGAGTTCAAAACACATTTATGGAGCTAGAATAATGGTTCCCTTTGTAATAACTGAGAAGAGTATGAAGGAGGCCTCTAGAGTGCTAGCAAAGGTATATATCTTGATCTGGTGGTGGTTCCATGGCTAATTCACTACCTGAAAAATAATCAGGTTGTATACTTGGGATTTGGCATGCTCTCTGTTTCGGTCCGTTTTCACACTGCTATAAAGAAATATCCGAGACTGGATAATTTATTAAAGGAAGGAGGTTTAATTGACTCACAGTTCCACATGGGTAGGGACATCTCAGAAACTAACAATCATGGTGGAAGGGGAAGTAGGCACCTTCTTCACAAGGCAGCAGGAGGGAGAGTGTGAACCACTTATAAACCATCTGATCTCATGAGAACTCACTCACTATCACGAGAACAGCATGGGGGAAACTGTCCCTATGATCCAAACACCTCCCACTAGGTACCTTCCTTGACACGTGTGGATTATGGGGATTGCAATTTAAGATGAAACTTGGGTGGAGACACAGAGCCAAACTGTATCACTCTTTCTCTCTTCATCTCTGTATCTACACACACACACTCATAAAACCTCAACATATGGTTAGAAAAAAGGAACACTGATAACTTAGAAAATTTGTGAGAGGGACCCAAATACCATTTGGACACTATGAAGCAGAAACAACACCAAAAATGAAACTAAAAAGCTACTCCTATTGAAATGGGAAAAGCTCCCTTATCCCCCTCTCAGGTCCTGCAATAGGGGTGTGGCTTGCTTCTTCAGTGCCCCTCAGTTCAAACCTCTAGGGGAAGCCTGCAGATGGGCAGGTCATGGGGAGTGTGACCCCACAGCAGTGTCTAGGGTTGAGTGTTTACAGCTCCCAAAGCCACACTAAGGGTGTGTTACGCTGCACCCTTTCAGTTTTGCCATTCGCAGTCGGCTTGTGTTAATCAGCTCAATTAGACCCTCTGCCTCATCACAAGGAAGAAGGCTTTCTGGATCCCAGGTTCTTCCTTTAGTGTACCAGAAAAATCAGATCGCACATGAACTTGGAGAATGAGTGCAAGATTTTATTGAGTGGAGGTAGCACTCAGCAAGGTGAATGGGGAAGCCAGAAGGGGGATGAAGTGGAAGGTTGTCTTCCCCTGCAGTCAGGACACCCAGCGGCTAGACTTTCCTCAGATCACCCCTGCCAAATTCCACATCATCCCACATCAATGGCCCATCGGCATTTGCTGGTGCCTGTTGGTGTGCTCTTCCACTCTTCTGCTCCTCTTGATGTCCAGCCGCCTGTGTGTTGTTCTGCCAGTGTGTTCCTATCAAAGTCCAGCTGCTTGTGTCTGTGCCCACTAGGGTCTCGGTTTTTATAGGCACAGAATGGGGGCATAGCAAGCCAGGGTGGTTTTGGAAAATCCAATATGTAGGCACAAAAACAGAAATGCCGTCTTCACCTAGGTGGGCACAGGTCTGACAGTGGAGCCCTAGCCAGGAACCCGCCCTTCTCTACCCAGAATTTCCTTGCCCCCCTCCTGTATCTCTATAAAGACAAGCTCTCACTGACCCTAAGTACAGACACCAGAACTTAAAATGCCACCACTAACAATTCAGTTTTCTGGATGTTATTCCACAGAGCAAGGGCCACTATTGTCTCTGTGACCTGATGCAGCTACTGCCTCTGACACCTCCTCCTCAATGGTCCCAGTCTCTGTCCCATACAATAGTAGATTATCCAAGCACAGGAAGGAGTTTCAGAAACTAAGCAACTAAAAAAACAGCAAAGTGCCTCACATTTCTCCTACCTCTTAAATATATGTATTCTGCAACTATGCAATTTTAGCTCTCTTTTTATATCAAAGATCTCTTTCTTAACCATCATGAAACATCATAGAATCAACATCCACCTCCTCCATACCAATGGCTCCTACATTTGTGCCTCTGGCTTAGCCTTTATGAGATAGAAAACTGGGACAACCAACTCTCAATGTGGCATCTTTTTCAGATCACATATTACTTTATGAACAAAATACCTAACCCTGGCCGGGCATGGTGGCTCACACCTGTAATCCCAGCACTTTGGGAGGCCAAAGCGGGCAGATCATGAGGTCAGGAGTTCAAAACCAGCCTGGCCAACATGGTGAAACCCCGTCTGTACTAAAAATACAAAAATTAGCTGGGCCTGGTGGTACACACCTGCAATCACAGCTACTGGGGAGGCGGAAGCAGGAGAATTGCTTGAACTCAGGAGGCGGAGATCATGCCACTGTACTCCAGCCTGGGAGACAAGAGCAAGACTCTGTCAAAAAAAAAAAAAAAATCCTTACCCCTGCCCATAAAAGGTCATTCCCATATAGATTTACAGTGGCCCTCTACTGAAGCAAAATACAAAAGGATTTTCTTCTGCATAATATCCTGATCACTCATACACTTATATCTAGAGGACATGGATCTCCTTTCAATTACAAACAGGAATTATCTATATTTCATATCTCCCTGGAGAACTCAGTCTTGACTACCCTGCTATCTGACTACTTTCCAAAGCTTGGCTGAGACAGCTAATATTTGAGAGAAACATTCAGAACTATAGACAAATATTTACTCTTTAAGATTCTTCAGACTTCAGGAGACAACAGATGCTGGAGAGGATGTGGAGAAATAGGAACATTTTTATACTGTTGGTGGGAGTGTAAATTAGTTCAACCATTGTGGAAAACAGTCTGGTGATTCCTCAAGGCCCTAGAAATAGAAATACCATTTGACCCAGCAATCCCATTACTGGGTATATACCCAAAGGATTATAAATCGTTCTATTATAAAGACATATGCACACGTATGTTCATTGCGGCACTGTTTACAATAGCAAAGACTTGGAACGAACCCAAATGCCCATCAAGAATAGACTGGATAAAGAAAATGTGGCACATATACACCCTAGAATACTATGCAGCCATAAAAAAGGATGCGTTCGTGTCCTTTGCAGGGACATGGATGAATCTGGAAACCATCATTGTCAGCAAACTGACACAAGAACAGAAAACCAAACACCACATGTTCTCACTCATAAGTGGATGCTGAACAATAAGAACACATGGACACAAGGAGGGGAATATCACACACTGGGTCTGTTGCGGGGTGGCAGGCTAGGGGAGCTATAGCAGGGGGTAGGGGGTTGGGGAGGGATAACATTAGGAGAAATACCTAATGTAGGTGACGGGGGGATGGAGGCAGCAAACCACCATGGCATGTGTGTACCTATGTAACAATCCTGCAAGATCTGCACATGTACCCCAGAACTTATAGTATAATTTTAAAAAAGATTTTCCAGACTTTATATTTAACTACCTACAACATTCTGACGTGAAGCATTGCTTTTGTTTGACAAGAGTAATTTTTACAAAAACAATAATAATCACATGAGAAACTCTACTTTTCTGTAAAACATATCAAGAATATACTTATTAAATTTATCCTATTCTACACCTGTATTAGTCTGTTTTCACATTGCTATACAGAAATACCTGAGACTAGGTAATTTATAAAGAAAAGAAGTTTAATCAGCTCATGGTTCCACAGGCTATACAGGAAGCATGATGCTGGTATCTACTTAGCTTCCGGGAAGGTCTCAGAAAACTTACAATCAAGGCAGAAGGCAAAGGGAGAGTAAGGCATCTCAAATAGCATGAGAAGGAGGAAAAGAGAGAGACAGCAAGAATGGTACATACTTTTCAACAACCAGATCTTGTGAGAACTCACTCACTATCCTGAGAACAGCACCAAGGGGGATGGTGCTAAACCATTCATGAGAAATCTGCCCCTACGATTCAATCACCTCCCACCAGGCCCCACCTCCAACATTGAGTATTACAGTTCAACATGAGATTTGGTGGAAACTCAGATCCAAACCACATCAATATGCCTCATAAAAAATTTCTTATAATATTTTCTCAAAATGTCAGGAATAAAAGTTACTTCTTCTGATGAAATTTATGCTTGTTGCCATAACACAGTGAAAGTTATGCAGCTCTGTTTACCCTGCTAGCTCAGTTTTGCACTCAGTTCTCAGCTGAGTTAGTGTTTCTCTCCAGTTGTGTTACTATTTGTGTCTCTTGCTCTCCCTTAATTCATAGTTACTATTTCAACTTCACATTTGATCAAAAATATTTATTGTAAATCTATGATAAGCCAAGCACTCTTCTAGGTGTTGGGTATACAAACAGGAAGAAAAAAAAATACCTGCCATTGTTTACATTCCAGTAGCGGGAAGGTTGAAGATAAATGCGTAAGAAATACAACATGGTGTTAAGTGCTGTAGGGAGAAAGGGAAGAAAGGGGGACTGAACATATGAAGTTTGAACCCAAGTTGAAGCATGGTGTTCAAGAGAAAGGTAACAGTGAGAAAATGTACCTGTGGCAATAGAGGAGGGACATGGTGGGAAGTAGAAAGAGATAAAGGAGGCCAGATTACATGAGGTCTTTTACTCTAAAAAGGGGTAAACAGAGAAGTAGCATCATAAGACTTGAGTTTTAAAAGAATTCATCTGGTTACTGTATTGAAAACAATCAATCAGTGGTAGAAAGAGAGAGATCAGTTAGGTGACTTCTGCAAATCAACAGTGTTTTGGATCACATAGAAAGATAAGATTGGCTGGGTATGGTGGCTCACAACTGTAATGCTAGCATTTTGGGACGCTGAGACGGGTGGATCACGTGAGGTCAGGAGTTCAAGACCAGCCTGGGCAACACAGCAAAACCCTGTCTCTACTAAAAATACAAAAATTAGCTGGGCATGGGGCCAGGCACCTGTAATCCTAGCCACTGGGGAGGCTGAGGCAGGAGAATTCGCTTGAACCTGGGGGATGGAAGTTGCAGTGAGCTGAGATCACACCACTTCACTCCACCCTGGGTGAAAGAGTGAAACTCTGTCCCAAGAAAAAAAGAAAAGGAGAAGATTAAGAGGAGAGGTGGATAAAATAATAATAATTAAAATGAACGGGAAATTTAAGGACAAGTAAGACTTGAGAAAAGAAAAAATACCAGAGAATCAGAATGGCATTAGATTTCTCTACAACACTGGAAACTGAGAAAATAGAGAAATGCCTTTGAAATTCTGGAGGATTTTTTTTTTCAAACTAACATCCTAAACCCAACCTGAAAGCAGAATAAGAGATCTTTAATATGTCAGAACTACCTTGGAGCCTTTCTCCCAGAGCAACTGGAGAACGTGCTTCAGCCCAGCAAGAGAGCAAAATAGAAAGTAGAAGGGATGGAACACAGGAAGTGATGACTAGAACCTGGAGAGAGATAAAGAAACCGCACGGCTTGACAGCAGTTTGGTACCCAGAAAGTAACAAGTTCAAAGTCAAGCAGGAGGAACGAGCTCTCCAAAGGCAAGTTTGCTGAAACAAACGTAGACTTGATAAATACATGGTATGATAAACATCATGGTGAAGTACATGGAAAAATATGAGGCACACATGTAAAATATTTTAGGCAAATAAACATAGAGCAATTATTTATTGCAACTATACTACACTTCTGAACTCAACAAATAGTACTTACTTTGTCATAACAATACTAACACAGATCATCTTTTAACTAAAAATAGTGCTAGAACTATAGTAAGAACATAGGATGAGAACACAAAATATAATCTTGGCAATTTTCAACATATCATACATTGTTATTAGTTCTCAGCACAGTATGGTAATATATATCTCTTGAACTTATTCCACCAAAAAAATGATAAGTATGTGATGTCATGCACATATATGTTCATTTGCTTGATTTAGGCATTCCACAATGTATGCAAATTTCAAAACATGTTGTACACCCATAAATATACACAATTTTTATTTGACAATTTTTAAAATAAAAAACTTTTAAAACAGGATGAGAGAAAGGAGTGAAAACGTAATGAAATTACCATACAAATCATAAAAAATACTCAATATATGCCAATCAGAACTAATCAGTAAATAAACAGCACTTACAACATACCGTATAGAAAAACAAGGAAATCACAGGAAGAAAGAATTCAAAGCTGTTGACCCTGGAGACTGAATTTGGATGGGCTATCTCTGTTTTTTATTATAATTATTTTTCATATTATTTAATTTATTTTTAAAAAATCATGTCTGTATTAATTTAATAAAATGTTTATAAATTAGTTGTTGAGAAATCAGATCTCTCGTATTTATTAAACCATTATCTGATTTGACATAAGAAGTAGCCTGTATTAAATATAAGGTGTTTACATGTTTATGCACATACAAATTCACACACACAGACACACACACACACCCCCCACACTTTTAGTGTGCTACTTATGTGTGTTAATAGGGTTATTCACATAATTGTTGCATCTTAAGGGGTACTATTTTCCCCCATATACATAGTATGAACTGAACAAGTAGATTTGATTCAGAATTTCCCCAGTAATCATCTCTTCACAAGAAAATAATAGTGTTTTCCTAAAAACCTGTAAGCTATTTTTAAAATCTTCATATGAATTTCGATTACCACAGTATGAAATATTTAAAGTGGGAGATTATTATAGAAATGCTACATGACTTTCTCTTATCCAGCAGTGATAAGATATTTCAGAATGATTTTTGGAAAAAAAAATGTATTATCCTTAAGTCAGCAAACTAAGTAATCTATTGAATGCAAATGCAACCAAAAGCTTTGTATTCTTCATTCATTCTAGGAGGGCAAACATTCAGCAAGCCTCTGTAACACATCTTAATATCCAAAGCAGACTTGAAATATCTTTCCTTTCCTATAGAAAATTAATCCCTTCCAAACAGATCCTGTGGGCTTTCACACTGTAGTTTTGTAAATGTTAGAATAGCACAGCTGAAAGTAATCAGAGATCTAAAAATGACAGCAATAATAAACAGCAACAATAAACCAATTTAAACAATAAGACAATGTATTAGATCACATAACTGAAACCCCAAAGATTAATAAGGTTCAGGGTCAACTTAATACAATGACTACTCTGTTGTCCTTCAGTTCTCTTGTGTCCATCCGCCTCCCTCTCTCATCTTCATCCTCTGGGTGGTAGCATGATTGTGGCATCAGTTCCAAGTCTCCCATCTCCAAAGGGAGAGACAGGGCAGCAATTCCACAGCTGTTACAGAATCTCCGATGCATTGTCCTTGTATGAACCATGTGTTTCTGATGCTTTCACATTTTAGGACCTTGCTAATTCTGGAAAGACTGCTCTTCCCAGGGCTGCCAATTCCTAGAGATTATAAAGGGCTCTCTTGCAAGCATGCCTTGACATGCAAACCAACCACTCCACAGTCCATATCATAACCACCTCTCTTATCAAGCTCTTATATTCCAGACCACTATCCACCTGCCCCAGTCACCCCAAGGGCCAGGTATCAAACAACTAGGGACAGCCAGCCTCAAAGTCCCACAGCCTGTTGAAATTATTAAAACTAGCCAACCCTTAATCTGCTTACCTTGCCTTGCCTGGTATGTCCCATAGAACATACAATGTAGGATATTGCCCACCTTTAAGCAAGAGCTCCCTCTGCCTCTTGACCAACACCAGTCATTCCTAATGTAGCCCCATGGGGGGGCATGCCCCTTCTCTTGGGATCTATGAGTGTAACAAATTGCCTTTTTGATGACAGTTGTCTCCTAATCTGCTGATCTCACCATACCTAAATAATAAAATCTGCATTTAAAACATTCTTCCTGCCATGATTGCCAAAATTAGACCACATATCTACCCCTAAACCAATCCGTTGCAAAGAGGATAAAATTACACTAAGAGATGGGTTTTCCAAAACTGTGTGAAAGGATGCTCCTTCCAAAACTGTGTGAAAGGATGCTATAATAAACTCACAAGGGTATGCAGTATATTTTAGATTTTTGAAGGAAATATAGTGATACTCAAGATCTATAGGACATTGCAAAAATTGTTCGCTCAAGGTCATTCACAATTTCAACATGAGATGCCGTCACATTCCTTTCAATGATGGTATATCTTTGAAAAGCTGTTTTTTCAGTAGTTGTTTTGATGAAGAGCAGGCATTGCACAAAATCATTAAGGTTGAGGTAATGAGGGTGGTGATGTACAATCTGAGCCCAGGTTTCAGAAGTTTGGAACTGCTAGGTATTTCTTTTGACCCAAAGACCTCATAAAAAAGTAACTTAGATACTAAAGGCACAGGGAACCAAGAAATTTGGGAATCTCAGAATTAGAAAAATCAGACCCAAAGGCTGCTAGGGGTGAAGTCAGCTTTCTCTCAGGAACCTGGGCTTCATGGCTGATGTCTAAAGAAAATTGTGGCTCTGTTAGAACAGATATAGAAAGAAAGGCTTACAGCAGTGTTCTGTCTATGACATTACTATTATTTCTCTTAAAATCATCAGGTCTGTTTCTTCTGTTAAAGTGTTTCTAGAAAACACACACACACACACACACACACACACACACACACACACACACACACACAGTATACCCATTTTTCAAGTTTTCTTAAACCAGTCTGAAAACTTTTCTATAGGTCAAAAATATATTGGTTATCTTTTATTATATGCCAATCACATGTGGATATTTTGTATTACGTCTAATTGAAACAGAAATCTCAAGAAAACTGAGCTCAGTTAAGATTAAAATCATTTACGTAACAAATGTTGGTGCAAGACTATCTGGTTCCAAACATGACAATGCTTTCCCATCTTAATTTTTACATTTCTGAAGTACTTGTTTGCTTTTTTGCTTCATGTTTTACCAATTCCTCTGTGAAATGCTCTCCTCGCTTATCCTATGTTTTCCCAAACTATTCTAATTGATTCTCCCTTTTGGTCTGTTTTACACTTTTGATTTTAATCTGTTATATTTAAAATATCTCCTTTATCTATTTATATGGTCCTCTTTCTTCCCAATTACCAAACGAAGATTTTTCTTAAAATGCCTCCCTCAGCCTTTTGCTCTCAAAACTTTCTATGTCATTTCTGTGCATATGATTCTCATATTTCTAAGATACATCGTATTCTATTCCATACTTCCTATTGGACATTTCCACTTGGATATCTCACTTTTGCTTAAGAGTCACCATGTCGAAACTGATCCCACTACCTACCTTCCCAAAGCAGCACTGGGCTCCAGACTTCCTTTTAATGCCCTCTTCATCTCGATTTGAAACCTCAAACTGCACCTTGACCTGTCATTTCCACCCTTTTACCCTCCATTGGCTGCACACTGCCTCTGCCTTACATGCATTTCTCTCAGATATTCCTCCAGCTGGCTCCCTCAGTTACTCATTAGGTCTCTGTTCCACTACGACCTCCTCAAAGAGGCTTTCCCTATTTGGCCAATATAAATAAGCCCCTTTCCCATTATTCTCTGTCTCTTGCTTTCCTTTTTACAGCACATGTTACTATTTATTCTTATGCAACATATTTATTTTATTGACCAGAATGCCAACTACACTGCAAGCACCATGAGGGCAGAGATTTGGCTATCTTGTTCTCCACTGTACCACCAGTACCAAGAACTTTATCTAGCCCAATGTAGTGCTTTAATGAATTAATAATTAAACATATATAAATATATTTTGTGCATTACAAACACATTAAAAATATTAGGGGCTGTAAAATAAATGCACTCATAGGACATAAAATAAAATAAAATAAAAACTGTACGCAACGGCCCCTTGCCTTGCTCCCTCCCCTCATTCAGCCTCGCTGTGGGTTCACTAAGCCTCCTCTTAGAATCAACATTTTTCTCTTTATGTTTTTTCTTTATAGCTTTTATCTCTCTTAATTTTATTGTTAATTTCACTGTAATTTATGGAATGTTTAACGTATACTTGATTAAATATTTCTTCTGTTTTCTCACTTATTAATAGAAGAAAAGGTTAAAACTTCTACTTACTTCTAGGGTTCATAACAAAGCAGGCATAATTGTATCGTGACTCCCAATATAGCTGTTAATCCCTACATAGACAAGGACCATGTGGACCACAGTTTAATTTCCTTAGAAATTATAGTAAAACTCTTTATAAATAGATATAGATGGTACAGATTTAGAGAGATAGTACTAAGCTATACCTGTTGAAAGAATAGCAGAATTTAATTTATATATATATTTTTAATTTTAGGGTCCTTCAATTCTTTCAATTACTATATTCTGTTATTCTTTTATGCTTGCCTTTCCAATATTATTTTAATAAATATTAATGCAATGTTCCAAGTGTGATTTTAAATCATATATAGAAAAAGTTTAGTGATAATCTACCTCTGCCTAAATTGACAAGGTTGTCTTTTATCAAAATAGTTTTCTGCATTATATTCTTGTTTTTGTACTGCCACCATTTTAACATTCTCCCAGTGATTGAATATCTGTTTGATTATTGCCTTACAGAAATGTAAATTTGTTTTTCTCAGCTCACACTTACTGCTAACTGGATGAATGGATGCTGGACATGACACTAGAAAGCAGAGGTAATCATTTACTTTTTACAAATCTTCCTCAGTGCACTTCATTCTGGTTATGGTTTAGTAGAGTCTCCCCTCAGTGCTATCCTTAATGTGATAAATAAAATAATTAAAAATTATTAATAATTTTTTAGTACAAAAATAGATAATACCCCATTTCAGAGGGCCTAGGCAGACACTTTTTAATGCCAACATTTGTGGAATGAAAGTGTTAGAGGAGGGTTCTCTTTCAAGCTTTAACAAAGCCTAAAATTCAGTATAATAAAACTTAATGTCACTTTAATAATTATACATAATTTATACTTTCAACTTCTAACATAATCTTTGAAGAAATCAAATATCACTCACCCTTTAACACTATCTGCGCCCTTTTAAATTAATTATGTCTTTAAAATATTGACTTCCAAAACTAATATGATTTTTTCAGGATTCTTTTGTACTGATCAAGGAATTAGGCTTTGTATTTTTTATAATATAAAAGAAAGAAAATGAACTTTGAGGTCAAAAAGACCATGTTTTTAATCCTCTCCTTTCCATTTAACAAGGCATAATCAGTTAACCTATATGAAGTACACTAATGTCTTCATACATAAAAATGTGGACAAAACCCAGCTTCAAGGGTTTGTGTGAGCCTTATGTAAAACACTCATGACACAGGAAAGCACCTAGCATTACCTGGTACACAGTAAGCATGCCATAAGTATATCATGCTTGAAGAGATCACTGTCACAAAATGTGAAATGAGGTTATGACATTGAACTTTCTTAAAGGCTACAAAATCACATAAAGCCAAATGTAAATCTTTATATGCTTTATCTATGCATTTATTTTAATCAAAAAGCATTTACTGTGCCTCTTTTGTGTGCGCATCTGGATCATCTGGATTCTAGGTGCTAGGCACCCCAAGATATCTATTTACTGATTTCAAAGGGAAAAATGTAGTTGTAGGAATAAATGTGTGAGAATAAAATCACAAGACAATGCAACAAGAATGTTTATCTAGATACTTTAGGAAACTGGCCAGATATTTTGGTTGTATGTGGACATAACCATGTTCATCTAATTCAAAATTCACTTAATCTATGTATAGATTATGAAAACTGTTGGTTCTCAAATTGGGCTCCTAAGTCAGTGTCGCTCTAGGGAACTACTAAAAGGATGAGAAGATGGCAAACTGATTCACTACTCACTCCGTTCTAATACAAGCAAATCTGTCCTGACTTTAGCATCTTTAAATAATTGGGTTCAATTCAATAGTTCATTAATTTAAAAGTTGTCCAGAAAAAACAAACAAAGATTGAAAGTCACTAATAAGAATGATTGTTTCACTTAAGCCAGGCAGAGAAAGACAAATATCACGTTTTCACTTGTATGTGGAAGTTTAAAAAGTTGATCTCATGAAGGTAGAGAGTAAAATGATGGTTACCAGAGACTGGGAAGTAGGGACTCTAAAGAGAAATTGGTTAAGGGGTACAAATGTATGAACATACAGTTAGAATAAATCAGTTCTAATGTTCAACCACAGAGTAGCGTTACTATAGTTAACCACAAGGTATTGTATATTTCAAAGTACCTTAAAAGAGAGCTTGAAATGTTCCCAGTACATAGAAATCATAAATGCTCAAGGTGACAGACAAACCCAGATCCCCTGACTTCTCATTACACAGTCTATGCATGTCACAAAATATCACATATATTCCATAAATATGTACAAATATTTAAATTAATAAAAATAAGTAAAAATAAATCTTATCAGACAACTCAAAAAAGAATTGTTTCACTAAAACTATTCAATCAAAATATCATAGAATTACGCTCATTTCATCACCAAATTTTAGCAAAAGTGTAGGAAGCCTCTCTGCACATGTGACCTTTGAGCTTAGACATGGAGAATGAAAAGAAATCAACTATTCCAAGAGTTCAGGTAGTAGCATTCCAGGTAGAAGGAATAATTCCTGCAAAAGCTGTGAGTCAGTAAAGTGTAGAAAACAGTTTCATAGGAAAAAAAAAAGGTAGCCAGTGTGGCTGAAGTATCGCAGACAAAAAGACAAGTGGAACAAGATGAGAATGGAAAGGGAGGTAGGTTTGAGATTATGGAGGCTCTTATAGGTCACGGTAAAGAGTTTGGGACCGGGCGCGGTGGCTTAGGCCTGAAATCCCAGCACTTTGGGAGGCCGACGCAGGTGGATCACAAGGTCAAGAAATCGAGACCATCTTGGTCAACACGGTGAAACCCCGTCTCTACTAAAAATGCAAAAATTAGCTGGGCATGGTGGCGCGCCTGTAGTCCCAGCTACTCGGGAGGCTGAGGCAGGAGAACTGCTTGAGCCCCAGGAGGCAGAGGTTGCCGTGAGCAGAGATTGCGCCACTGCACTCCAGCCTGGGTAACAAGAGCAAAACTCCGTCTCAAAAAAAAAAAAAAAAAAGAGTTTGGATTTTATTCTATATTCAAGGAAAAGTCACTGAAGGATATGACTAGGGGAGTCTTCCTGAAAAAATTACAGTGGCTTTAGTATAATAATGGATTTGAAGGGAGCAAGAGGAGAAAATGAATAAGTTTAAAGGTATTAGTATAGTGAAAGGAAGAGATCATGATGGATTAGAGTAATAATAGCATTGGAATTGCAGAACTATGGACATATTTTGCAAGTAGAATCTTCACAAACTGTGTATTGGGTGAGGCAGATAAGGAAAAGAGAGAAAGTGAAGATGATCCCTCTTTATTTTGTGAGCAACATCTGGTGCCATTTACTGAGATGGTGATTTCTGGAGGGAAGACAAGTCTGGGAAAACAATCAAGGGTTCTGCTTTGGACACACTAAGCTCAAGATGCCTATTTGACAACCCAGTAGATCAAGCAGGTAGCTAGGGGATATAACAATAAAAATAACAGCAACAACTAAGAATTATTACATATGAGATACTGTCTAAAGTTGTTGTCATGTGTTAAGTCATTTACCCTCACAACAATTTATGAGGTAAGTACTTTTAGTATTATTAAGTACAATTACTAGTATTGCTATCTTATAAAAGGGGAAACTTAGGCACAAAGAGAGTAAGTAACTGGGTCAAACAACTAGTAAATGGTAGAACTGGGAACCAAGTCCAGTCAGTTGGCCTTTGAGCCATCCTCTTAACTTCTACACTCCTAGGAGGCGGGGACCAGGAGAGCAGCCTTCATTGTAAACAGATATTTATGAGTTCTTAATTAATAAACTTTTAAATCCAAAATATGTTTATTGAGCACCTGGTATGTGTTCATAATGCATCAGATGGTAATAAATGTTATGATGAAAACTATCACAGTGTAAGGAAAGTAGGAGTACCTGGAGATGTAGTGAGTGTTGCATAATATAGCATAGCCAGGGATGGTGCCTCTGAGGAGGCGATATTTGAGCATAAAGATGAAAGAAGTGAAGATGCAAGCTGTGCACATATCCAATAGGTAAACGTGTCACATACAGAGAGAACAGTAAGTTCAAAGGCCCTGTGGCAGAGGCATGCTTAGCATGTTTAAATATCAGCAAGGAAGCTAGGGTGACTGGAGGAGAAGAAACTAGGGAAAATATTAGCACGAGTCTGAAGAGATACTAAGTCATCAGATACTATTTAAGCCATCTTACTAGATGAGATTACCTATGGAGAGTGTTTAGAAAAAGAAAATCTAGCCCTGAAGCATTTTTGATTTAGAAGTCAGATAAAAGAAAAGAAACTGCAAAGATAGAAGGAAAGCTCAGCAAAGAAGACAAAAACTGGAAAAGTGTGTTGTCAGAAAAGCTAATTAACAGAGAGTATTTTAAGGAAGTGATAGACTGTTCAATGCTTCTGACAAGTCCAGCAAAATGCAGATAGAATCAGGTCCATTTGATTTGGCAACATAGAAGCTGTTGGTGATCTTGACAAAAGTAGGTCCATTGGAATGGTAGAATGAGGATGGGCTTTATTAAAAACTAAAGTCTAAATTCTTGTTTTACCATTCATAATTTCATGCCCCTTTAACAGCTTTCCTAAGGTGAACCTACTTTTGTCTTTTTATTTTTTATTTTTATTTTTTTATTTTTATTTTTTTGAAACAAAGAAAAAGAGAAGAAAGAAAGTGAGAGTGAAAGAAAGAAAGAAAAAGAATGTATGAGAGAAAGAAAGAGGAAGAAAAAGAGGGAGAGAGAACAG